>BMAO01004546.1:0-292398 GCA_019973975.1 Trichonephila clavata
GTCGCGGAAGGTACCAAAAGATCGGGAATTTTCCGGGAAGCCGTATTGCCTATTTATATTCCGATATTGTAATTAGTTAAAAAGATATTAATTAAAAACCTTAAAACGCCGAATTGTTTTACTCCTGCCGGTGTTTACTTGGCGGAACTTCCCTTCCGTTTCGCAAGCGTAATCTTACGTTTTCCACCATATTAAAATTGTCATCTAATTTTCGGTGTCGAAATGAGACAAAAAATAATTACAGAATCGGAAAGATCATTTATTTCGCCACGACACGGTATAATTTTTTTGTGAAATAACGATATTTTCATTTTTTTCGAATTTTTAAAATAGTGTTAAAACAGATGCGTTTTATGAAAATTATTTCTAAATCGTTGGGTATGAATTACTTTTCGTGTTATTAAATCGATATTCTACACTAATTAACTTCAGCCTTTCTCTTTTAGATCCATTCATTTAAAAAATAAAATTCCAAAACTTTTTTTTAAAGAATTTTTAAAAAGTAGTCTTAATTTTTACTTTCACATTGAATAACTTCGTCATTTATGAAGATAATCTCACAAAACCTTTTTTCCGTGTGTACAGTAATATATCCGTAACATATACGAAGATTGAAAAAATTGCTTCAAAATTACGGATTTTAAAAAAACATTTTGTGATTTTCGTAAACTTATGTTTTTTTCTGAGAAATAAATTAAAAAGTAGTAATTTGTACATTTTTTATTTCAAAGTACGTTATTTTTGCAAATAGTTGGTGATGTTGAGAGCATTAACGTAAAAATTACGCCCTTAAAATAAAGGTAATGATTTTTAAAATAATTTAAAATACGCGATTTTACATTTAGCCAAACATTGGTTAACTGTCTGGTGGCGGAGTGCTCAGAGCTCCCGCTACACTCAAGACTATAACTGCAGCACTGCCGTGCGCGGTCAATGCGAAGGAGATGTCCGCCTCGCAGAAACCCGCCGGTCGCCTTTTTTCATACTTGTCTTAAATTTTTCTCCTACTGGACATTGCGTCGCCACACATCATTACACACAAAAAGGAAATATTCTGAAATATATTTTAATTCAATGATTGAAATCACTTGCTGCATCCCCACTGATCTGAAATTTACTTCATTTTCAGTGCTGCCATTATGTAAGCAAATGGTATGTCACAATTAATTGCTAAATGAGCAATTTTAATCAATTTTATTAGAAAATAATTAATAAGTTAGTTTTTTATAATATACTTTTTTCGCAGATACGTGTTTAAATAATTTTAACACAGAGTGGAATGAAAAACTATAAAATTAAAATTAAAAAAATTAAATGTTTTTATCAAATAGTATTATTTTTTTTGAATGTTTTTTTCAGTGAATTTTTAAAAATTAAAATGCATTCACAATGCATTTCTGATATTCATTTAAAATATTTATCAGTATCAAAATTTTTGTTCTCTTTCATAAAACTTATAGTTTACTTTAAAATAATGCGTAATTGCATGAAACTTTTTTCCCCCGTGTCGAATATTTCAAAAAATTCTCACAATTTTACTTCAAGAATTAAAATAGTAGTGAAATTTTGTAATTTGAAAAATTTATACTTTCTGTTCTTTTTTCAGCATACAACTATTTTTAAAAATGCTACAGTTTCGTTTCCGGGAAAAAACTATCTTTCTTTAAAGAATTTTATAGAAAAAAAACAACTTTTTTTTTAACAAAACAATGCTGTTTTGCATATTTTATGATTTTTTCTCATATGAATCAATATCGTTGCGTTTATATAAAAATTATTTTTAAAACTTTCAGAATCAGTGATTTAAAAAATAAAAAGCCGAAAACTTTTTTGAACGAATTGTAATAAAACACTCAAAATACTTAAATCAATCATTTAATAATTTCTTCATTGAAAAAAAAAATTGCATGAAATTTTTTCCCGTGTGTCGATTTCGCTTAAAAATTACGAATTTTAAAGATTTTTTTTGTGATTTTCGTAAAATAAAGTTTTTGCGAGAAATAATATAAGCATTATTTTTGTAACCTTTTTTCTTCAAAAATTATTGTTGTTTCCAATCAATATGTGAAAACTTGGAATTTTCAATTAAAAATTGAGCCCTCAAAAATAATGAAAACTTTAAAGACATTCTAAAGGCTTTGCGCATGCGCGAGAATCATTATTATTTTTCCCCCTCTGTTTAACGCTCAGCGGCCAAGGTCAAACTTGCTGTTGCAATATTTTTTCCGTTATTGAAATGTGAGTGAGGGATTTTAAAAAGTCGCACTTTTCACCTACTCCAGAGTTTTTTGGCGACGGACTTCGAAATTTTCAATTTAAAACTTTTAGAATCAGTGATTTTAAAAAAAAGCCAAAAACTTTTTGAACAAATTTTAATAAAACACTCAAAATACTTAAATCAATCATTTAATAATTTCTTCTTTTATAAAGGTAATTGCATGAAACTTTTTTCCCGAGTCGAATATTTCAAAAAAATCCTCACAATTTTACTCCAAAATTAAAATAGTAGTGAAATTTTGTAATTTTAAAAATTTATACTTTCTGTCTTTTTTTCAGCATACAACTATTTTTAAAAAGACTACATTTTCGTTTCCGGGAAATAAAAAATTGCAACGAAAGAATTGGAAAGTGAGTGGGTGATTTTAAAATTCACCCTGTTTGCCTATTCGAAAATTTTTGGTGACGGACCTCGAAATTTTCAACCATTCTCAAGTGACGAGAACGACACCTGAGCTTTCACCCATCTTTAATAATTACCACACCACACCAACGCAAGAACAAATTTCGAAAAAGGGATTTTTTATGACATAGTTAGAGAAATCACTCACATCGCGCGCATACACACACACACACAAGTGCTATCGGCCTGAAGGAAACACGAAATTTCCATGGGGATGAAATTATTCACTCAGGAAAAGAAAGAATTGGAAAGTGAGTGGGTGATTTTTAAATTCGAACTGTTTGCCTATTCAAGGGTTTTTGGTGACGGACCTCGAAATTTTCAACCATGCTCAAGTGACGAGGACGACACCTGAGTATTCACCCATCTTTTAGAATTACCACATCACACCAACGCAAGAACAAATTTCGAAAAAGGGAGTTTTTATGACATAGTTAAAGAAATCACTCACATCGCGCGCATACACACACACACACACAAGTGCTATCGGCCTGAGGGAAACACGAAATTTCCATGGGGATGAAGTTATTCACTCGGTAAAACGAAAGAATTGGAGAGTGAGTGGGTGATTTTTAAATTCGCACTGTTTGCCTATTCGAGGGTTTTTGGTGACGGACCTCGAAATTTTCAACCATGCTCAAGTGACGAGAACGACACATGAGCTTTCACCCACCTTTAATAATTACCACACCACACCAACGCAAGAACAAATTTCGAAAAAGGGAGTTTTTATGAGATTGTTAAAGAAATCACTCACATCGCATGCACGCACACACAAGTGCTATCGCCTGAGGGAAACCCGAAATTTCCATGAGGGTGAAGTTATTCAGTCGGTAAAAGCCCGTGCAACGCAGGGCTAAGCGGAGAGGAAAGAAACAAAGAAATCAAAGTAATTTCGGAAAATAATATTCGAAGTGCTGAATTTGTGAAGTTGAGTGAATATTAACGTCCCACTGTTCAGCAACACGAGGCCTTTTGGGGACGGTCCGCGTAATTTTGAACCATGGTCAAGTGACGCGGACGACACCTGAGCTGGCACCCCCTCTCATAACTACCACACCACACCAACGGGAGGACGTTTGAGCTTTCGACATATTTTACGTGCATCCCACCCCTACACGGCGGGTCTTCAGTGGTACTAGGATGGAGCATTTGCGAAGAGAAGGGAAAATAATAAGCAACAAAGCCATGACACGCACTCACGGGACATGCATTCACATCGTACGCGTGAAACTCCACAAAAGTGTTGGCGTTAGAATAAAAGGAGGAAATTAACATGGGGATTAAGTTATACCCTCGGTATAAGCCCGTGCAACGCCGGGCCTGAAAGCATTAAAATTCGAAGGTAAACAAACGTATCTATGTATCTATCTATCTATCTATCTATCTATCTATGTGCGTCTATCTTCTCACGAACAGCACCACGCAGAAAGTCGCGGAAGGTACCAAAAGATCGGGAATTTTCCGGGGAAGCCGTATTGCCTATTTATATTCCGATATTGTAATTAGTTAAAAAGATATTAATTAAAAACCTTAAAACGCCGAATTGTTTTACTCCTGCCGGTTGTTTACTTGGCGAAACTTCCCTTCCGTTTCGGCAAGGCGGTAATCTTACGTTTTCCACCATATTAAAATTGTCATTTAATTTTCGGTGTCGAAATGAGACAAAAAATAATTACAGAATCGGAAAGATCATTTATTTCGCCACGACACGGTATAATTTTTTTTGTGAAATAACGATATTTTCCATTTTTTTCGAATTTTTTAAAATAGTGTTAAAACAGATGCGTTTTCATGAAAATTATTTCTAAATCGTTGGGTATGAATTACTTTTCGTGTTATTAAATCGATATTCTACACTAATTAACTTCAGGCCTTTCTCTTTTAGATCCATTCATTTAAAAAATAAAATTTCCAAAACTTTTTTTTTAAAGAATTTTTAAAAAGTAGTCTTAATTTTTATTTCACATTGAATAACTTCGTCATTTATGAAGATAATCTCACAAAACCTTTTTTCCGTGTGTACAGTAATATTATCCGTAACATATACGAAGATTGAAAAAATTGCTTCAAAATTACGGATTTTAAAAAACATTTTGTGATTTTCGTAAACTTATGTTTTTTTCTGAGAAATAAATTAAAAAGTAGTAATTTGTACATTTTTTATTTCAAAGTACGTTATTTTTGCAAATAGTTGGTGATGTTTGAGAGCATTAACGTAAAAATTACGCCCTTAAAATAAAGGTAATGATTTTTTAAAATAATTTAAAATACGCGATTTTACATTTAGCCAAACATTGGTTAACTATCTTGTGGCGGAGTGCTCAGAGCTCCCGCTACACTCAAGACTATAACTGCAGCACTGCCGTGCGCGGTCAATGCGAAGGAGGATGTCCGCCTCGCAGAAACCCGCCGGTCGCCTTTTTCCATACTTGTCTTAAATTTTTTCTCCTACTGGACATTGCGTCGCCACACATCATTACACACAAAAAGGAAATATTCTGAAATATATTTTAATTCTCTCTTCTTCAATGATTGAATTCACTTGCTGCATCCCCACTGATCTGAAATTTACTTCATTTTCAGTGCTGCCATTATGTAAGCAAATGGTATGTCACAATTAATTGCTAAATGAGCAATTTTAATCAATTTTATTAGAAAATAATTAATAAGTTAGTTTTTTATAATATACTTTTTTTCGCAGATACATGTTTAAATAATTTTAACACAGAGTGGAATGAAAAACTATAAAATTAAAATTAAAAAAATTAAATGTTTTTATCAAATAGTATTATTTTCTTTTTGAATTTTTTTCAGTGAAATTTTTTAAAAATTAAAATGCATTCAATGCATTTCTGATATTCATTTAAAATATTTATCAGTATCAAAATTTTTGTTCTCTTTCATAAAACTTATAGTTTACTTTAAAATAATGCGTAATTGCATGAAACTTTTTTCCCCCGTGTCGAATATTTCAAAAAATTCTCACAATTTTACTTCAAGAATTAAAATAGTAGTGAAATTTTGTAATTTGAAAAATTTATACTTTCTGTTCTTTTTTCAGCATACAACTATTTTTAAAAATGCTACAGTTTCGTTTCCGGGAAAAAACTATCTTTCTTTAAAAAATTTTATAGAAAAAAAAGAATTTTTTTTTAAACAAAACAATGCTGTTTTGCATATTTTATGATTTTTTCTCATATGAATCAATATCGTTGCGTTTATATAAAAATTATTTTTAAAACTTTCAGAATCAGTGATTTAAAAAATAAAAAGCCGAAAACTTTTTTGAACGAATTGTAATAAAACACTCAAAATACTTAAATCAATCATTTAATAATTTCTTCATTGAAAAAAAAAATTGCATGAAATTTTTTCCCGTGTGTCGATTTCGCTTAAAAATTACGAATTTTAAAGATTTTTTTTGTGATTTTCGTAAAATAAAGTTTTTGCGCGAAATAATATAAGCATTATTTTTGTAACCTTTTTTCTTCAAAAATTATTGTTGTTTCCAATCAATATGTGAAAACTTGGAATTTTCAATTAAAAATTGAGCCCTCAAAAATAATGAAAACTTTAAAGACATTCTAAAGGCTTTGCGCATGCGCGAGAATCATTATTATCTTTTCCCCCTCTGTTTAACGCTCAGCGGCCAAGGTCAAACTTGCTGTTGCAATATTTTTTCCGTTATTGAAATGTGAGTGAGGGATTTTTAAAAAGTCGCACTGTTCACCTACTCCAGAGTTTTTTGGCGACGGACTTCGAAATTTTCAATTTAAAACTTTTAGAATCAGTGATTTTAAAAAAAAGCCAAAAACTTTTTTGAACAAATTTTAATAAAACACTCAAAATACTTAAATCAATCATTTAATAATTTCTTCTTTTATAAAGGTAATTGCATGAAACTTTTTTCCCCGAGTCGAATATTTCAAAAAAATCCTCACAATTTTACTCCAAAAATTAAAATAGTAGTGAAATTTTGTAATTTTAAAAATTTATACTTTCTGTCTTTTTTTCAGCATACAACTATTTTTAAAAAGACTACATTTTCGTTTCCGGGAAATAAAAAATTGCAACGAAAGAACTGGAAAGTGAGTGGGTGATTTTAAAATTCACCCTGTTTGCCTATTCGAAAATTTTTGGTGACGGACCTCGAAATTTTCAACCATTCTCAAGTGACGAGAACGACACCTGAGCTTTCACCCATCTTTAATAATTACCACACCACACCAACGCAAGAACAAATTTCGAAAAAGGGATTTTTTATGACATAGTTAGAGAAATCACTCACATCGCGCGCATACACACACACACACACACAAGTGCTATCGGCCTGAAGGAAACACGAAATTTCCATGGGGATGAAATTATTCACTCAGGAAAAGGAAAGAATTGGAAAGTGAGTGGGTGATTTTTAAATTCGAACTGTTTGCCTATTGAAGGGTTTTTGGTGACGGACCTCGAAATTTTCAACCATGCTCAAGTGACGAGGACGACACCTGAGTATTCACCCATCTTTTAGAATTACCACATCACACCAACGCAAGAACAAATTTCGATAAAGGGAGTTTTTATGACATAGTTAAAGAAATCACTCACATCGCGCGCATACACACACACACACACACAAGTGCTATCGGCCTGAGGGAAACACGAAATTTCCATGGGGATGAAGTTATTCACTCGGTAAAACGAAAGAATTGGAGAGTGAGTGGGTGATTTTTAAATTCGCACTGTTTGCCTATTCGAGGGTTTTTGGTGACGGACCTCGAAATTTTCAACCATGCTCAAGTGACGAGAACGACACATGAGCTTTCACCCACCTTTAATAATTACCACACCACACCAACGCAAGAACAAATTTCGAAAAAGGGAGTTTTTATGAGATTGTTAAAGAAATCACTCACATCGCACGCACGCACACACAAGTGCTATCGGCCTGAGGGAAACCCGAAATTTCTATGAGGGTGAAGTTATTCAGTCGGTAAAAGCCCGTGCAACGCAGGGCTAAGCGGAAAGAAACAAAGAAATCAAAGTAATTTCGGAAAATAATATTGGAAGTGCTGAATTTGTGAAGTTGAGTGAATATTAACGTCCCACTGTTCAGCAACACTAGGCCTTTTGGGGACGGTCCGCATAATTTTGAACCATGGTCAAGTGACGCGGACGACACCTGAGCTGGCACCCCCTCTCATAACTACCACACCACACCAACGGGAGGACGTTTGAGCTCTCGACATATTTTACGTGCATCCCACCCCTACACGGCGGGTCTTCAGTGGTACTAGGATCGAGAATTTGCGAAGAGAAGGGAAAATATTAAGCAACAAAGCCATGACACGCACTCACGGGACATGCATTCACATCGTACGCGTGAAACCCCACAAAAGTGTTGGCGTTAGAATAAAAGGAGGAAATTAACATGGGGATTAAGTTATACCCTCGGTATAAGCCCGTGCAATGCCGGGCCATGAAAGCTAGTAAGCACATAACAGTTGATAGTATGACACTTGTGGTTGCGCGCTAACTTTCAAATTTGCAAACATTATTATTTTATATTCTTTAAATTCTTTTTAGTACTTTAAATATTTTTAATATATTTTCTAGTTTAAGAAAAAGGACTAAATATATGTAGTTTTAGTTTATAGTATTAGACTTAAGTGTTTAGTTTATACTTCAATCTCTTGGCTTCGATTTTTTGTATACTTTTAGGCTTAGCAATTATTTTTTATTAATGCCCGCCGCATTGTGATTTAAATAATTCTGCAGCACTCTATTGAACAAATTGCTTCTGGAATATGAAGAAATCATTACTGTCACAAATTATGTTGTGAGCGAATTTTTCCGAGAAAAATTCGTGCAGGCTGTAAATAGGGTGTGGCTCGCCGAAACAAAGAATTGTTTTGGCTAATCAGCCAGAACGATCAGTTAATACTTCGGCTGTTGTGTGTGAATAGGGGGAGATACTGCTAATGAATAATTACTTATTTGTATTTCTAGACACTGATACTTGTGTCTGAGTGATGTGAAGACCTTTCAAGATTTTTTAAGCAAATTATATTTGCTGTCTCTGGCATTTCAAATATTCTTTTTAAACAAATTTTCATTGCTCCTGAATAATTGTCTTGCTGTTTGAGAGCATAAAATTCTGGAATCCCGATCGACGTAACAATAAAATTTTTACATTCTAAAATGAGTAGTCATGTTTCAGAGCTGATGGATGCAGACATTCGTTTGCAAAGGTATTTATTAGCAAATTTATGACATTGATTGTATTCTTTTATATAGAAACTTCTTGTAATTATGAAAAAATAGCCTTTGAATTTAACTGTTATTTTCTAAAATTTATATAAAGTTTCCTTTTTGCTATTCTTGAAAATCCATTTTAGTATTATTGTTTGGATATCAAAGTTTTTAATGTTAATTATTGTTTTATTTTTTAAAATTGTATGGAAATATTTGTTTGGTTTACATCTATTGGACAATTTATATGCAATTCAATAATTCTTAAGAAATTATTTGTAATAAAGAATGATCCAATAAATTTAATCATTATTTCTAAAATTTATGTATTAACCTGATTCCTTTCTTTAACTTAATAGTGTAAGAATATTTTCTTTTTTAAACTTTGAAGACATTCTAAAGAGAAATCTCTAAAAGAAATTTCAAACCTTTGTAAATGATAATTACTAAGCAAAGTCAGACAATCAAAGCTAGCAAATGTGGTATTTTATTATAGATTCATCATATATTTCGAAAGATATTACTATGTCTTGAGAATTTTTATAGAACAGTTGCTTAAAAAATCAATATACAATAACAATGTTTCAATTTTATATATCCATATTAATGCAAATAAAGATTGAATCTGACCAAAAAAAATACTCTTTTGGAATACATCTTAGAAAAAAAGTACTCTTCATAAGTACATAATGAAGCAATGTCACTGATAGTCTTTCAATAGAATATGAAAAATGCATTTTTAAAATTGCAATGAATTTTTTAGTTAAAAAAATAAAATTTTCATATGCTTCACTTGTATTATAATCGTGTAGTATTAAAATTAAATGTTGATAAATGATGCATGTTAAATAATTGTAATTACTAAAATAAACTAGCTAACAAAAATTTTGTATGCTCCTATATGTAAAAATTTTCAGAAAATAATTTAGCATGTTTCAAACAATTTCTAAAATTTTTCCCATATTTTAGTATGATTCATTTTTTTTCCCAAGGAGACAATTTATAAAAAATAAATACAAACATTTCTAGGTGATAATTACTAAGACCTAAAAGTGCTAAATGTTAGTATTTTATAACATATCTTTAAAAGCTTCACAATGTTTTGGTACAAATCATACTATTTTAAGGCCTCACAATGCCCTAAACATTTCAAAAACAATTTTTTGACATTTTCTTGTGGCCCATATCATTGAGAAGTTTGCCACCAAAATAAATTATTAAAGATTAAAATCATTATTAAACATCAACAAGTTACCAAAGTTTATCCTGAATAAACGGAGTTCCATTCTAATCAAACTTACAGTTTCTACTACGTATGAGTAAGATAATTAACTAATTATATCATTAGTTTACCAGGAAAATCCTAAATTTCAAGATTATACTTGAGCAAAATATTAAATTACTTCAAGGTTTTTCAAAGAAATGCTAAATCAGTACTCATACCATTCCAAAATTCGGAACTTGTGTATTAAACTGCCAAATAAATTTGTCAAGCAAAAACACATCAAGAACTTTAAAAAATTATATTTTTATTATTACTGCGTTCAAAAATGAGCTGGAACAGTTCCAGTTATTGACTTAATATCACAACAACATCCAATAGAATCAAATGTCTATACATAAAGCCATATTTGGTTTCATGATCCTTATTCTCAATAAATATACATTTGATCCAAGTACTCTTCTTAAGTCAATATCTGTAAGTAACTCAATGCAACAAATTTATTCAGGACTTATAAGTAGGATAATATCAATATTCATGAGTATTTTAGACTTTTATATTAATGTAAAAATAAATCTAATGATATAAAGCAAATGTAATCTATAATGATAAATCTTCTACAAATTGTGCAAATACCTTTAAATGCTTATTTGTAATGCATAGTGAAATAAATTGTACATCTGTGTGATAGGTTTATACCACAGTCAAACTCTGAAAAACATGTTGTGCTAATAGATACCACACAAATATATTACAATTATTATTTATAAATTTTTTTAAAAAGAATTAGGGATTCAAAAATGCCTTTTTTATTTTGATCATGTAAGAGTGAGCAGGACTTTTATGTTCCATAAATGGCATAAACATATTCTATTATTTACAGATTTTAATTAAAAAATTTTAATGCCTTAATTTATTATATTTGGAATTCAATTCTCGATCAATCATATCTTTTACCTAAAATAGCACAGCCAGTAAAGACTTTCAAAATGTTGCATAATTTTTTTACAAGTAATTTTACAAATGGTAAATGATAATTTTGACTTATAATGTTTAAAAATGGTACTTGATTAATCATCAAGTATAAACATTAACGAAGCTGTAGTAAATTAAAATATTTTTTCATTTCTATAGTGAATGCTTCTCAAAAATGTTTTTTCTTTTTCCCTGTAATATTCTAAAATTATTAAAAACAACACGTTTTTTTTATTTATATGTATGCATACTTGTTTTTGATACAACATGTATATTTACATATCAGATTTTGTGTCCTAATTTCTTAGATAATTAAATACTGAAGTACCTCTGTTAACTACTGTAAAGATGTGTAATATAAGTAAAAGTTAGATTAACCAAACATATGTTCTATTATATGTGTGTTGGACATACCTGTCCTTAATTTTACCAAAAAACATATCAATGGCTTGCAAAATATTATTTTGGGGGGACATTAAGGTATTTTCAATATTTAAAACATAGAATACACAAAAAAATCTCTTGCAATGCATTTATTTTTCTGTACAATATCCTTCTGCTTCTATTCTGTTTTGGGAAAGGCAAGCTTATCCAGGAAGGAATGGAAAGTGCTGGCCTTAATCAGAATGTAACGTTCGCTGCCCCTGTATTAAAAGAATTTTTTTACATAATTATGCATATATATGTAATTACTCATGAATTTTAAGCTTATAAAGATGTTAAAATAAAATAACGTGAAATTTAAAATGTCAGTTGTAGTATAGTAAAATTGATAATTAGAAATTTTCTTTGATCGTAACTATTTTTTTAATATTAGAAAAAGTTAATGCTATCAGTATTTTAAGAATATAGATAGATACTTGCTTCTCAATTTCTATATGATCATGCTTTTCAGTATCGAACTGATTTATTCCCTGATTTCCGGAAAAATAGTGGAATATGAATCTCACAAATTATTAAAATATATTGTATGTTCTTCACCATACAGCATTATACATTTATGGATGCATATTTTTTAAATTTACATATGAACTTCATTGATTTACTTGTATTTGTAAGTGTATTGTTCTGAAAATTACAAAACAATTACTTTGCTGAGCCAATTGTCTCAAATTCTTATCTATCGTGCTTGTTAAATTAGTGAAAATAATTATATAAAGAGATAAAAGAAAAAAATGTAGGTGAGTTCAACTGCGTACTTATTCATCAGTTAGAAAATCAGAATAGGTCCCAGAAGTAGTTCCCTGGTTTGTTTTTCGTGTCTGCAAATTTGAAATGCTTTGAAGTCGACACATTTATCAACATACAGTACAATAAAAATTCAAATGACTGCAGCATAGAAAATGAATAGATATATATTAACAATATATGTACAGTTAGAAAATGAAATAACTAAAGTTATGATGATATTTCTATAAATTAAAAAGTATTTTGTATTGCTACTAAATGGATGGCAAAATTTAAGATTCAGATTTTATTCCAATAAAATTTAATAAAACAAATTTCTTTATTAAGACAGTTCAGTTTCAAATTTTTGTCTATAGTGCTTGTAAAATTGTCGAAAATAATCTTAAAGTAACAAAAACAAGTATTATAAAAAAAATGAGTCAATTCCTTCTTAGGTAAGAAAAATTTTATTTTAGTTACTTTTTATCAAATAATTACAATTAATATAAATATGTGTATACATATGACAGAATCACAACATTAAGTGGCAATTAATTTTTATTAATCATCATTAAAGCATTGCATTGCTATCCAAAACAAATGTGTTTCAAATTTCAGTTCAACTGAATGTTAGAAAAAACCTTTTCAATTTTGGACATAAGTCACCAAAAATGATGCCAACATGGATGTATATATAATTCTTAGAATAATTCGTTTTAATCAATTAATTTTTATTAATTAAATTACTGTATTGTCAACCAAAATGATCATGTATATAAAATTTCAGCTCAATCGTGCGCTTTAAAATGTATTTTACTAACGATTGAAAATTTGAACAAGATAAATAAATATCGAGAGAGTGTGAACTAATAGTAGAAAATGAAAGAAAAAAAAAACGTAAGTAATCAACTACATACTTAATAAATACAGAGCATGCAGAATAGATGACAGAAGTGGTATCCTGATCTGCGTATGTTTGCAAAATCAAAATTCTTCGAATTCGAAATGCTCAGAAAATATTTCAGACTCTTTTTAAAACTTTAAAAATCGTCAGAGCGTATTTGATAAAAAAAGTATTGAAAATGAAACAATTAAAAAGTACACGCATTTCAATCGAAATTTCTTTTGGAACACCTTTTTTCATTTATTTTTGATAGTAGATGCAAATCCGAAAATTCCACCAAAATACTCAGTGGAATCAAACACGTGGCTATTTGTTTTGCATACTATCACGTGATTATGACGTCAGGTGTATCGAGTCCATTATCAGTAAGTTAAAACCAAATATTTTCTAACAATGGAAAATACAAATTTTAATGCATTTTAAAAAAGAATAATTGGATTTTAGTGATTTAGAGAAAAAAAGTTTATATTAAATTGTATAAAACTGTTTAGCATAATTTAACTCTTCCAAATGAAAGATGCGAAACCGCTTAATAATATTGCTGAATGAGTATTGTATTTTTTTCTATATGAACTCCAGAAGTCAGAATGGAAATAATTCTCACATGAAGTGTTTTAATTTTTTTGATATAGTACTTTAAAAAAGTGCCTTTCCTGACACTTTTCTCCGAGACATAAAATTTAAGAGAATTTATACCACAGTTAACTTGTACATCTAAACTGTACATACACACACACTCTATATCTATATAGATACGACGACCAAAAAGGAGTTCCCCGATTGTAATGAAATTTCGTACGCAAAGACATTCGTATCGAACATGCAAATGATTAAAATTTGGTGTTCAATGAATAAATAGTGGGAGCTACAGAGCATCAGAACTGTGCACTCGGCACATGTCTATAAGAAGAGATTCTCAATCTGATGGTCAAAATTTCTGCTGCATTGCGATTTAGCGTACCTCTCAACGACTAAAAAATGCCTTGCGGGAGGATTCGATTTCATTATGAGCAACTGTCAGAGTTTGAAAGAGGTCGTATCATTGGATTAAAAGAGACAGGCAATTCGGAGAATCACTCCTCATATGGGTCGAAGAGATGCGACCATTAGGGTGGACAAGAGCAGCTTTCAGCGTCATGATGGCAGCAGTCGACCTATGGCCGCAGCAGATTGGAAGGGCACATTGATTGTCAGATTAGCTATCACAGCACTTAATTCATCGTTATCAACCATCAGATCTCGACCCGCTCACGAGTGCCCACTATGACCATTCACAGATGGCTGATAGAGAAAAATTTACTCTCGTACTGACCACTGCACCACCTGATACTCACGCTTGCACAATGTCGAGTCAGATTACAGTGGTGCTTGACTCGATCAGGTTGGAATCATTCTGAATGTTCACGCATAGTGTTTAGCGACGAATCCCGCCTCCAACTGTGTCCTGACGATCATCGAAGACGTGTCTGGAGACGCCCAGAGCAGCGTGCTGATCCTGCTTTCCCTATTGCACGCCACACAGGTCCTCATCAAGGATTTATGGTCTGGGGTGCCATTTCTTTTGACAGCCGGACCCCTTTGGTCGTCATTAGAGGTACACTTACAGCACAGCGGTACGTCGACGATATTCTGAGGCCTGTTTTGCTACCGTTCCTTTTCAATACCCGGGCCTTATTTTTCAGCAAGATAAAGCCAGACAATATACGGCACGTGTTGCTGTGAATTGTCTTACAGCTTGTCAAACACTTTCTTGGCCAGCCAGATTTCTCTCCAATCTAACACGTCAGGAATATGATGTGAAGGCGACTGCATCTACCAGAGAATGTTGAGTACCTGGCCCGACAATTGAAACAAATTTGGCAAGAAATATTGCAAAAGTCCATCAGGGTGCGTTATCACTCATGCCATTTCATGTGGCAACTTGGATCCAAGCTAGAGGTGGGCTCACCTTAGTGAGCTTGTTACTTTGTAACTATGTAATTCTGAAATAAATCATTCAATTTTTCTGAAAATTTAATCAGTTTCTATTCTGTACATATTCTTTCTACCCTCCACTTTTTGTCTCAATCGGACAACTCATTCTTGGTGCGCAGTTTTTTTGGTTATAGAGTATATATATGTCGTGGATTTTTCGAGTGAACACCAAGACATTGAATTTTGAACTGTGTTTATTCCATGAAATCAGTTTTGGATCTGATTGCTAAGAGAGAGAGAGACGGACACGTGTTAAATATCAGAAGAGGCGGCCCCTTCAAAAGCCATATGTCCTTCAAGTACGCTTCTTATTGAAGAGATATATTTGAAAGTTTAAACATGACATTCTAGGTAGTAAAAATTATTGGTCAGAGTGGCAAAGTTCTGTTTAGGGCCATGTGTTCTTCATTCCCGAAATGAATAATAAATTTAATACTTGAAGATGTAACGGGAACATAAAAGTTAGAAGTGGTCTAGGGATTTAGTTTTAGATCTAATTTAATTATCCTTACATACATATATATATATACAGTTGGATCTCTATCTAACGAAGTCGCTAAATCCCGAAAAAAGTTCGTTATATGGAAAATTCGTTAAATAGAAATTCATCTTTTAATTGACTTTATTAGAAACAAAAACAAATTTTAAATTCATAAACATGATATATTATAAGAAAAAGTAGTTATTCTCTCTCTCCCTTACACACACGCACATTTTTTTTTAAAATTAACTTCTATTAATAAAATATATCTTCCCAAGAAAGAAGAAATCTGCAAGTAAAGCAAGAAAAACTCCTTAAAATTTTTTTAAAAAAATATATTTAATGTTAAAATTAGTGAATTGTGACAAATTTTCTAATTTAAAGCCTGAAAGTAATTTTAAACATATATTTTTTTACAACCAGTTGTTTTAAGCATAGATTACCACATGCGTCCTTAAATTTAATTATTGATAAAATCTCTTTTTTATTAATCTCTCTTTTTAAAATCTCTTTTTAAAAACCTTTTTTTTACCCTTTTTTATTTTAAAGTTTTTTATTTGAAAAATTACACCAATTTTATTGCGGGAGTTGAGCAGCTGATCAAACGGTAGCTAGCTCATCTATCCCCGCATGAAGTATTTTAAAAGAGAAAATAATTTGTAAAGTCTAGAAATATTTTTGAAAAAAAGGGAGATGAAAATGTCGAATCCAAAGAGAAAAAGTTCGCTTCATAGAAAATGCATTTAAATACTTGGAGATTATTTAACGAAGAAAATCGTTAAATGGCCTTGGTTCCAGGAAAAAGTTCTTAATTCTTCGTTACGAGATTAATACGGGGTCTGATGTTCCATACGGGATGCGTTACGCCATTGCTTGTACCGAAAATAATTTTTCTCTTTTACGGCCTGCGAGCTTGTCCAGCTTCTTCTTTTAACAAGGTTCCTGATATATCAGTTACTTCTGGTTCCATTTTTCCAAATTCATTTCTGAAATGTAGGATATAATTTTTTACAGAATTTAGTAGATTAGATCCTTATGGTAAATTCCTAGCACCACTGCTGTATTTGGCAACAAAACTTTTTCGCCAAATGGTGCCAAGTAAAAAAAACCACGTTATTCAAAATGGCGTCAGAGATGTAAACAAGAGGGAAAAACGAGGTTTTCAAAATGGCGTCAAGAGACGAAAAATATCGAAAAAATGTGGTTTCTAAAACTGACAATATAGGAAGCATAAAATCAAAAAAAGGAAATTAAAAGCAAATTTCGAGCATCCATTACAAGATTCTACCAATCCTTCATTCACGCAAAAAACAATAATTACTTTCTTACTTTTTATTCAGAAAAAAAATCCATCCGTCATATTTTTGCGAAGAAAACGTGGTTTCTGAAACAGCTTCAACAAGAAAAACTAAAAAAGCGTCGCTTCTAAGACGCTACAGTGGGAAAAGAAATCCAATATGAATGCCTTAGGCTGATGAACTAACAATCGCCATTTCTCTCAAAAACAAATTATTTTCATATTTCGGACATCCATACCTACCGAAATATTTTCAATCATTCACTCATTCACAAAGCAAGCATTTCTTTCTTACATCTTTCATTCAAAAGAAAAAATATCCATTCGTCGAGCTTCAAAAAAGAAAACGTGCTATCCATAATGGCTTCAAGAAGAAAACAGAAAAACCGTTGCTTCCAAGATGCAATAGTGAGAAAAAACATCCTCGAAATTGAATTTATCAACGTATCTTCTTTTCTCTCTAACAAATATTCTTTCAGCAGTCGTTTCATTTAAAGAAAAAAAAGAAAAAATTCCACTCATTCCTTCACTTTCAGCTTTCTCGAAAATCTTGCACGTCAAGTTGACCATCAGAAATAAAAAATGACCGCTGTCCAAAAAATCCGGCCCAAATAGGGTTACTATTCCCTAAATTTTGCAGAACTACCATATTGTAACCTTTATCGCTAAATTTTTTTGCGTCAAAAATTTGTCGCCAAGAAGTGTACCCTGCTATTATCCCCCCGATCCTTTTTACCCTTCCCACTCAGTTTATTGTAATGATTTACTAGTAGCATTTATTCTCCGGAGTATATTATTCCAAATTATGGTCATTAGGGAAGTTTCATATTTGTCCATCTATTTCAAAAGGGAAGTTTCCTCCAGTACTTGTGATCTTTTTACCTCATTTGTACCACGGATTTTAATTACGCGGGCCGTCCCAAAAAGCCCTCGTGTAGCTGAACAGTGGGACGTTAATATTCACTCACTCACACTCACTCACTCACCACGGATTTTAGCCAGGGCTGCTTTCATCAATCCTTATCCTGCTATTAAAGTCTAAATTCAACTAGCTTGAAATAGTTCGCTTTGAACTAGACATATCTCTTATCACAACCTTTTATTTCATTCATCTTCATTAGTAAAATATACTGATGGAAATAAAAATCCCATCACCAAGAAAGAGTCGTGCTATTTTGCT
Source organism: Trichonephila clavata (assembly GCA_019973975.1). Classification (NCBI taxonomy): domain Eukaryota; kingdom Metazoa; phylum Arthropoda; class Arachnida; order Araneae; family Nephilidae; genus Trichonephila; species Trichonephila clavata. The sequence continues at coordinate 18,124 of BMAO01004546.1, forward strand.
ATATCAACGACATTTGGTAGGCATGTTTTGCATCAAAGCATCTGAAAGATGACTTTGATGCAAATTTCGCGTTAGACTCATATGCAGGGTGGTAGCTGTGCCACTTTGAGGATGCGAATCAGGTGTGTTTTAAATACGCTCTATAAAGTTCTTGAGTGTTATTTATTGTTGTGATTTAACGTAGTGAATTGATGGCTTTAAGAACACGAAGAAACCATTATCAACATGTGACGGGTCTATTCGCGATATTTTTCCTATCAATCTACTTCGGGAAACTTTGGGGCTAACATTCCCATTAATTCACAGCCTTTCAAGAAGAACACGAGATATGTAAATTAGTTTGACTATATAAAGTCTATATATAGGTTTTGTAGATGTAAGGGGAGAAGGAACCGGGAAGCTGTCATGTAAGTGCGAATATTGGAATATTTCATTCACAAACCTAGCGCGAGTTAAGAAAGTCATTGCTGAGATTAAATTATTAGATTAAATATTTAAGATAGTAGAATTAGAATAAGCTATCGGTTCATAAGTGCTTGTTCTCCTTATCTATTTCAAGTAGTCGGGTTTACTTAGAGTTGAGTATTAAGAATAGACAACGCTTTAGATATCACTCCTAGGTTTCCTCTTGTAGCTTCACTTGTGATTGTTTAAGTGTATGTACAAAGAATTAATAAAACTAATTGTTATTATGAAGTTTGTTGGTGATGCTTTGTTCCCCCACCTAGAGCCACGCAGGATGGAGAGAGAGGGGTGCCGATTTGACCCCCACCCCCACAAACAGCTCGCTGAGTTTGAACGAAGTAGTATTGTCGTGGCCCAGTCCTATCTTGGACTGGGTTCACATTGCCTGGCGCGTCTCTAGGTGTGGAATGAAACATATTATCACCAACGAAAACCATAATTACAAATATTTATTAACAACACACAAATACAATTAACAAGTAGAAACAATGGAGTGATTAATCAATTCCCTAGATTAATCCTGATACACAACTCTAACATTCAATTCTAACCTTTAAATCTAATGTTCCCTACTAAGTGATCTCAGCTATCAGAATTGACAAAGGAGACGAACGCTTACTAACGTCAGGTCGGTACTAACTCTAATCCCTTCTATTACTTCAATGATTAACAATATCAATTACTATCTAATACGCGCTAAGCTCGCTGGAGAGATCCGTAGACGATACTTACATTCAAATTGGCAATTCCTTCTCCTTTGCTTTCTTACTAAATCTAGACTTTATATAGTCCAATTCATTAGCATATCACTATCTCGAGTTTTTCCCGAGGAGGCTGTGAAATAGAATATTTGCTGGCCCCAAAGTTACCCAAGAGGATTAATAGAAAATTGACGCGGATAGACCCGTCACAGTATAATAAAACTAAAAAAAAGGGTGGATTTTCTGTCTAAGATATTGATGAAAGATTTGGTAGGAATGTATTAACCATGCATGATTTTTGGCAGCAGTGGTCCAGGGATGGCATCACCTCAAGAAAACTATAGCTCAATCACGCTTGGGTCACCACTGACAGAGAAGATTGCAGCAGGGCTGGGGAACATTGTAGTCCATCTACAGCAGAAATTACAGTTTTTTCGTCACCAGAAGGACACAGGGGACTGTAACAAATTAAATGATTTGAGAAATAGCTCCCAGCCAGATGCCTTGCAGTGTTCATACCATTAACTCCAAATCACAGACTTCTGTAATTTCAGTTATGTCACGTTAGTGAACATCGGAGAGTGGAGTGACGATGTGTTGTGTTCTTCCCTCAAAGCTGTTTCTGTCTTGTTACTGCCAGTGACGGCTATATATTGATTCGAAGAAGGCCAGGCCAGTGCCTGCAAACAACCTTTCTATGGCCTAGGCACACTGGGCCTGCACCTAAGGTTATGATCAGACGCGAGCCATTTTCTTTGGTTGCAGGAGTGCTCTCGAGGTTAATTCACATACCCTCACTGCAGATTTGTACTCCAAGTTAGTGATTAAACTGTTGTACTGCCATTTATAAACATCATTCAAACGGGGTTTCCAATAGGATAACGTACCCCCTCAAACCCTGTTGTAAACCAACATGCTGTATAGAGTGTTAACGTGGCCTACTATATCAACAGATCTTTCTCCAATCGAGCACGAATGGGGCATCAATGGACAGCATCCTCCCTAACCAAAATTAAACAACCTTCTATTGACCGACCAAGAGCACACAGGCAAGCGTTCCATCTCACATCTGGTATTTGTATTGTCGTGCCCCTGTCCTATCTCGGACTGGGTTCACATTGCCCGGCGCGTCTCTAGGTGTGGAAGGAAACATATTATCACCAATGAAAGCCATAATTACAAATATTTATTAACAACACACAAATACAACTAACAAGTTCAAGTTACAAGTAGAAACCCTGGAGTGATTATCTAAACCCTATATTAATCCTAAAACTCAAATCTAACATTCAATTCTAACCTTTAAATCTAATATTCCCTGCTAAGTAATCTCAGCTATCAGAATTGACAAAGGAGACGAACCCTTACTAACGTCAGGTCGGTACTAAATCTAATCTCTTTGATTCCTTCGATGATTAATAATATCAAATACTATCCAATACGCGCTAAGCTCGCTGAAGAGATCCGTAGTCGATACTTACATTCAAATTGGCAATTCCTTCTCCTTTGCTTTCTTACTAAATCTAGACTTTATATAGTCGAACTCATTAGCATATCACTATCTCGTGTTTTTCCCGAGGAGGCTGTCAAATAGAATAATTGCTGGCCCCAAAGTTACCCAAGAGGATTAATGGAAGATTGACGCGGATAGACCCGTCACAGTATGCCACATTCTATGCATATTTACATGCTTTCATTTAAAGCTATTAATGTTTAAACAGCTTTTTAATGTACCACAATTGAAATGGATCTGCTCACGCTTACATTAAATGGTGATATTGAATCAATTAAATATGTTACCTTGACAAGTGCACTGGTCTCCAAAAGTTAAGGAACAACCGGTATTTTGCGCCTTATTTGCAAATGAATGAAGGCAGAATCACCAAATTTGGATGAAATGTGTACAAAACAGTTATGTATTGACTGCAAGTTAGAAGTTTACATAGAAAAAGTTCAAAAATGATTTACAACAAAAAAAAAAGGTAATCTCGCTGGAAAAGTCCATTCTTGAACAAAAACAATAATCATAGCTTTTTATGTGGTAGCTTTTTATGTGTCATAGAAGCATAACAAAAATGGGTTTTAATAAGGATTATGCCCACACCTATTTCCGGCATCGAATGTCCATGCTGTCAATTAAGTTGTCGGTTACCGAAATGGGAAGCGAAGACCAGACACGGAGTAAGCTTTGTTTTAGCTCTCCTAAAGACCTTGGAGGAGGACTTAAGGCAGCAACCTGTCTACCAAGATAGTCCCAAAGAAGCTCTATCGGATTTAAGTCTGGAGATCAAGCTGGTCAGTCCATTCACTCCAAACCAAGACCCTCAAGATATTCCTCAACAATTGCAGCTCTGTGAGGTCATGCATTATCACCCATCAGAATAAAGTCATTGCCAATTGCACCGGCATACGGGTGGACATATGGATCAAGGATCTCATCCCGATATCTCACACCACTCAGAGTTCCTCCCTGGAACACATGCAGATCAGTATGACCACCGAGTGAGATCCCTGCCGAAACCATTATTCCACCACCTCCGTAAATGTATCTTTCAACAGTGTTGGATTGATGATCCAAGCCCTGATCAAATCCCGGGATTTAATTTTTGTCTTATTTATACTTGTACATTTTTTTTAAAGTATTGTGAAACTGGTATTACATTTAATGTATCTTATTTACTTTTTTTTTTACCGTATACGGTTAATTTTCTCACGTGTTGAAGCTTGAAGGTTTCGAGAAGGATAGGTATGTTAAATTGTGACATTTCATATGTTATTTTCATCTTTAACTTTCTCCCCATCGCGAGTGGAGTCAGAAAACGGACATTTATCCCACCAATTGGAGGTCCGGTGTCAGCTATCTTGGACAGAAGCATTTACACTTTTTGGAAGATATCTAGCAGGGTTTTCAGCCCCGCGATCCCGTAATTCCGAAACCCCTGGATTTCGGTGTTTTTTCTACTCCAGAAATGCCGGGATTAAAATAACTAATTCCGGGATTTAATTTTTGTCTAAATTATATTTTAAAATATTTGTCTCATAAAATTTTTCGAAGAATTTAGTTTTTCAAAAATTCATATTCCGTTTATGAAGTATGTACGTAGAATTTTTTTTGCGCAATTATAAGTGCTATACGTAAAAAAAAAATACACAGTATGGGAGAACGTAGCAAAGATCTACACTCAAGAGCCAAAAAAATATGTCCGCCCCTACATTTTGCAATTAACTCGCCTGGATGACGTGGAAGGGACGTGATCAGGTGGAAGTGATATTTAACTGCTGCTGGAGAGTCTGAAGAGTCATTCTGTCTCTTACTTCTGTGCGTGATGGGAAAGGCTGCGGATCTAAGCGACTCTGATACAGGGCAGATTGTAATGGCTCCAAGGCTCAGAACAAGTATTTCCGAAACTACACGACTCGTGGGTCCTTCGCGATCTACCGTTGTTAGTACTTATGCAAAGTGGATGAATGACGGTGAAACCAGCAGTAGACGACATGGTGTTGGACGTCCACACGCTATCAAAGAAAAAGGTTGTCGGAGACTGTCTTGCATGATGAAGCAAAACCGGAGCCAGACAGTGGCTCAGCTGACAGCTCAATACAATGCAGAGACAAGTAGAATAGTATTGGAGCACGCTGTTCAGCGGACACTGTTGGATATGGGGCTACGCAGCAAACGTCCCACTCGTGTGCCTTTGCTGACCAAGCGTCATTGCTAACTGCGCTGCGCTGGGCCCAGGAACATCGTGACTGGTCCATGGATCAGTGGGAGAGAGTTCCTTGGTCAGATGAATCACGGTTTTTTCATTCATCACGCCGATGGCCGTGTCAGGATACGCGTCATCCAGGCGAACAATTGCTTCTTCTATGTACAGTAGGTAATACACAGGCCAGTGGTGGCGGTATTATGCTTTAGGGGACGTTCTCTTGGGCGTCTCTGGGACCCGTGGTTGTTGTAGAGCAGACCATGAAAGCTACAGGGTATCTGAACATCATTGCGGACCAGTTGCACCCTTACATGACCTCTGTTTTTCCAGCTGGAAATGAATGTTCCAACAGGACAACGCCCCGTGTCACAAGGCTAAAATTGTGTTAGATTGTTTCCAGAAACATGATGCTGAATTCCAGTTAATGTCCTGGCCACCTAACTCATAGGATCTTAATCTGATAGAACACATTTGGGATGTCATGGGAAGGCAGCTCAGAGTTCAAAGACCACCAATTCGCAATATCTCGGATTTGCGTGACTGTTGCTTAAACATCTGGTACAATCTGTCTCCGGCCATCTACCAAGAACTTGTGGCATCCATGCCAAGGCGGGTTGAAGCAGTGTTGAGCGCCAAAGGTGGGCCAACTCGTTATTGACAGGTGGTCATAATATTTTGTCTCTTGCAAAGCTTGTACAATAATATAAGCAATATCACAAGAATAGATTTTACCATAGTTCCTTCTTCAATTAAATGCCGTTAATTAATAGCGGACCTGCTTGGAAGACTTATAACACTTCAAATCCCAATGCATTACTAACAGTTCATGAGTGAGTGAGTGAGTGAATATTAACGTCGCACTGTTCAGCTACAGGAGGGCTTTTGCCGAAGGTCCGCGTAATTTTGAACCATGGTCAAGTGACGGGGACGACACCTGAGCTGGCACCCCCTCTCCTAACTAACACACCACACCACGGGAGGACGTTTGAGCTCTCGACAGATTTTGCGTGCATCCCTCCCCTACACGGCGGGTCTTCAGTGGTACTGGGATCTTACTCATGACAGACACACTAGCCATGATCCGATGCCTAGACGACTTGGCTACCGCGGCCATTTAACAGCTCATGTAACTGTCTCTTCAATTTGAAATGAGGTAACACTTGAAATGGATTCACATTCTGACTCAATAACTGGATCAATTTATACATAAAAACAATTAGAGTAATAGAAGAACTAAATAAAGTTATCAAAGAGGTATATGCACCTATGCAGTCAATGAGATTTGAAACACTGTCATCAAAAATTCAAAAAGAATCGTCTTTTTCTTTTTTTAATGGAGGGAGACGTGTTGACTACCTGTAAGGAACATACTCCTATTTAATGACGATAATACCTGCTAGCAAAGAATTAGAACGTGCATTTGTTTACGGAAGGACAATTTGTAACAAAAATAAGAAGCCGTTCCATCGATGAAACGCTGGAGGAGCTGTGTTTTTATAAGCTTATTTACAGAAACACAAGAAATGAAAAATACTTTTTTTAAAATTTCATTATGTACTATTTTTATTTGTTTTTTTTTTGTGATGATTTAAGTTTTTATTTGTTTCATTAAAATAATATTAAATTAATTTTAATTACATTTTCAGTTTCACTATGCAATTTTAACTAAGCTAATACATAAGTATTTTTAATAAACAGTCCAATCCTAATTCCGGGACTAATCCCGGGATTTGGATAATGTAATCCCGAAATCCCGCAATTGAAAATATGACACGGGATTGCAAACCCTACATATAGCGTCCTTTATTATCGTATTCTACTATCAGGAAAATTAGTTTACCTGAAAGATCAATAGATGGCAGCACTACAAATGTGTTCGGAAAGAATGTCAACACCAGTGAAAAGTTTATCGTATTTTAATTTGCTCGTATTAATTCGAAAATATTCGAATTTTTTACAGAGACCTGGACGTTATTGAAAAAATTGACACAAAAGATAAATTTCAATGAATTGGAACAAAGAAAATGAAATAATAAATAAAATGTATGTAAATTAAGAATAAATGGGTGAGGTGAGGGGTGAGGGGAGAGTCGTCCCAAGTTGCGTATCTGAGAAATCATCTTAATCATTCTGTACTTTTTGATGCATGCAATATAATTTGGTTTTTACATTAATTTTAAACAAAAGTATTTTTTCAACCCATGACTTAACCCTTCAAAAATTAATAATTTTACTTTTGAGAGAGTGTACAGCCATTTAGGTACCTCGAAACTTTCATTAGTAATACCAATGATACAAAGCTTGAAGTAAATAATAAGCTATTTCTCTGGTAAACAAATGTTTCTATGGGTTGAGAAACCAATTTATTAATGTCAAAACGAAAACTCAAATTATACAAAATCTTCTTTCGACTCATTGTTTTGTGTGGCAATGAGTGCTGGCCCTTAAATAAACCTGAAAAAGATAAGCTGCAGAGATTTTTGAGAGATAAATACTCCGAATGTTCTTTAACGCTGTTAAGCAAAATGATGTCGATTGAATACAATACAATTATGAAATTTACAGCAGATTTGAAGAACCGTATATTATCCAAGTTATAAAAGCTAGCCACATAGCCACATAAGATGACTGGGAGTCATAACATAACCATTTTAGTTAACGAGGCTTAACGAAAAAGAGGAAGCCCTCTCATCAGGTGGGAGGGGGGGGGCTTCTGGGAGTCAACCGCTGGCAGTCTATCGTTATAAACACAGTGAGATGGAGGAGGAGGGCGGCCTGTGGCAGGCTGTAGTGCTGCTGAAGGCGACGATGTTTGATTATAATTCATACCAAACAATCATTTTTTTGCTCCGTTATTTTTCTATAAATTTATCAAAATATAATTTAATAATTAAAATATTACTTGCTATGTTTTTAATAATATAAAAAGTATAATGAATAATAATTAACCTATACTGCTGTTTGCAAAAAATACAACACCATGAAGAAATCATCAGAATTAAATGAAATTTAATGTGCAAATAAATGACGAAATTTTCAATGCAAGAAAAACAATATTAAGTATTCGAAATCAGTATTTGGTGTAGCCACCCCGCGTTGCAATAAGTGTTGCTATACGACGTGGCATGGAGCCAAACAGATTTTGAATGTCTGCTTGTGGAAGAGAATTCCATATATTGTTTGTATGCGCAGCAAAAGTTCGTCTTTTGAGGCTGCAGGACGTGGATCATGAGCGAGACGCCGACCAGTCAAATCCCACACGTGCTCAATAGGCAACATATCTGGTGAATAAGCAGGCCAAGGATGAAGTTGCATGTGTTGGGCAAGTCTCGAACAGTCTTTGCAACATGTCGGTGTACATTATCCTTCTGAAAGATAACTCCAGGGATGCCTTGTAGAAAGGGAACGACTTCGGGCTGGTATTTCTATTTAAACGTATTTGAATTGTTTTTTATTAATCCATTTCATGTTAACTGCTGATACTCCTTTTGATTAATAATGAATATTATATAAATATTATTATTTTGAGTTTGATGTACTAAATTAGAAGATAGTTGATATTGAAGAATTTGTTTTATTTTAATATCATTAATATTGATTTGTAAATTAATTATCGCATTTTGAAATTAGAGAATTTTATTGTCATTCACAGCTAGTGTACATTATAGTATAGAGTATTTTTTTTATATGTAACAGAAATTTTCAGATTGCATAAGTATTGTTTGACTATAATATTTCCAGATCTCAGAATTAATAGTTTTGAATTAACTTTAATTCATTAACTTTAATTGAACATTAATTAGCTAAATTTGAAATAGACTAAAAAACGACAAAAAAAAATGGCTTTTTTGAGAAGATCCAGAAAAAGGATTTAAGGATGTTGGCAACATAATTGGGTCTGGCTCCGTCGGACAATCTCAAAATTATTGAACTAAAAGATCTCATAACCAATAGTGATGGATATGATGAGGAATTCGTCAAAGATGTGCTCAACGTCATTGTAGAAGGACGTACAACAACAGAAAAACAAAAAGCTATGGAACTAGAGGATAAACAGAAAGCTGTGGCTGTGGCCCAACAACAAGAAAGAGAATTCGAACTGGAAAAGTTGAGAATTCAACTTGAAATGCAGAAGCTGTCACAAGCACCTGTTGTAAGCCAACAGTTAGAAAACCCGAAGCTTGAGTTAAATAGAATTATTCCAAGATTCGACTCAAAGGAAGATGAAATGGGTCTATACTTGACAATTTTCGAACGTCAAGCGAAGTTCTTGAACATTCCTGAAAAAACTTGCTGCATACCTGATTGGCTCATTGCCACCTGATATTGCTCACCTCATCGCAAGAGAAGATGAAAATGATGCTGAAAACTATGGAAAGGTAAAAGGAATGCTTCTCAAAAGATTTCGAGTTACAGGAGATAAGTTTAGGCAGTACTTCTCCCAACAGAAGAAAAACTCGGATGCAACATGGCGAGACTTTTATTTCGAATTAAATTCTTATTTTGAAGGTTGGATCAAAGAATTGAAGATAACCACGTTTGATCAACTTAAAAGTCTAATAGTTGCTGATCAAATAAAAGGAAAAACTCCAGCAAATATCAAAGAACACTTTCTGGATATTTGAGCGGATTTGAACGATCCTTTGGAATTGGCTGAGAAGTTGGACGCATATGACAGCCTAAGGCCTGTAATGAAAAATAATCCAAATCAGACTTTCAAGAAGAAAGAAGAAATCAGGAAACCCTTTCCAATAAAGAAAAGTCAACCTGTTGGAGGATACCATGATAACCACTCCCTAGGACCCTCTAGAACAGTGCCTAGATTCCCAAGTTCTAGAACTGAAGGAAGAAAGCCCATACAGGTGTTACGGATGTGGGACTTCTGGAGTCGTCAAATCAAAGTGCCCTACCTGCACGAGAACAAATGAAATGGAAACAGAAGTGAACTGTATGACGTTATTCAACTTGAACTCAGACTTGTATCCCTCAAGTGTGATTGTTCTCAAAATTTTTGGTGAAAAGATTGCTGTATGTGCTGATACTGGTGCTTCCCATACCATTGCAGGTGAGAAGCTATTTAAATTTCTACAAGAACACGGTATCACCTATACGAACAAGGTGATTTCCTTTATGATGGCTGATGGAATTCGGCAGACCATTACAGCTCTGAGAACTGTCGTCGACCTGTATATTGAAGGCAAAGTTATTCCAATAGAATTTCTAGTATTACCTGAAGCAAAAGGGAATAAGACTTTGTTAGGACTGGATTTCCTCAATGCAGCTGGAATCGTTCTTGACGTCCAGGGTGGAAAATGGCATTTTTCCGAAAATCCTCGGAAACAGTACAAATTCTTCAAGAAGACTTTAAAAGATTTGAACATCAGTGCGTTCGATCTTCGAGAGGATGAGGCTAAACATCTATCTCGAGAACAGGCAAGAAAACTCAATAAACTCCTGGACAAAAATGAGACATGCTTCCAACCAGGGGGAGAGCCCACACCGTTTATCGAGCACCGTATTGACACTGGTGATCACCCCCCAATAGCAACGTCTCCCTACAGGATGAATCCTATCAAGAAAGTGATTTTGAAGGAACAGATCGAAGAACTGCTGAAGCAAAATATAATTGAAGAATGCGAGTTTCCCTACGCCGCACCTGTGGTACTTGTTCCTAAACCAAATGGGAAAGTACGTCTCTGTGTCGACTACAGGAAGTTGAACTCTGTTACGAAAGTGGTTACCTACCCCTTACCACGAATGGATGATGTATTGAATGAAGCTACACCGACATCCTTCATGTCAACAATTGATTTGCAATCAGGCTACCATCAAGTAAAGGTTGCTGATGTTGACCAGGACAAACTGCTTTCATTTGTCCTTTTGGAACTTACCGCTATTTACGTATGCCCTTCGGCCTACGGAATGCTCCGGCCACCTTTCAAAGATTAATTGACAAGTTTCGAAGTGGCTTGGAAAATGTTTTCGCACTTTCTTATCTAGATGACATCATTGGCCTTTCAGAAACATTTGACAAACATCTGGAAGATCTCGAAAAATTTTTTGAAAGACTCTCTGTCTTTAAACTTCATGCAAACCAAGATAAATGTCACTTTGCCTGTGACCGTGTGAAATATCTGGGATTCTGGATAACGAAGGATGGAATTGAAGCTGACGAAGAGAAGATCTCTGGTTTTCAAAAAATTCCAGCCCCTACCAATGTGAAAGAAGTCCAATCTTTACTACAAACCTGCTCTTGGTTTCGTCGATATCCCTATCTTTGCTGACATAGCACGCCCGCTTAGTAGCTTCACTAAGAAGAAAGTGGAGTGGCACTGGGGTCCTGAGCAACAAGAATCCTTTGAGACGTTGAAGATGCGCTTGATCACTTCTCCTATACTGAAGCAAGCTGACGTATCAAAACCTTTCACCATCCGCACCGACGCAAGTAATTATGCCTTGGGAGCAGTCCTTCTCCAAGGAAGTGGCCCCGATGAACATGTCATCGAATATGCAAGTCGTCTGATGATCCCAGCAGAGCGAAACTACTCCACAACCGAGCGGGGAGCCTTGGCAGTAGTGTGGGCTTTAGAGAAGTTTAGAGGCTTTGTAGAAAATCAGCAAATCTTCCTTGCGTCAGATCATCAACCTCTTAAATGGCTGTTAAGTATAAAGTCACCTTCTGGCTGTCTGGCAAGATGGGCCTTGAAAATTCAATCCTTCAACCTGAAGATTGATTATACCCCAGGAAAAGCTAACGTAGTAGCTGACATGCTGTCAAGACCATCGTACACCGAGGCGCAGCCTCTGATGTGTGTGCCATCACTGTTGACATGCCATCCAGGAAGTCCAGTGATATTCGAAAGGGACAGCTAGAGGACGAAGAACTGAGGAAAATTATTAACTGCTTTGAGAGCATGGACAAAGATGAAAACTTTGCCAACTACACCGGTCGTGGATACTTAATGAACCAGGGTATCTTATATAGGTATTCACCTGAGAGTGAAGAAGAAGAAGCTCAACTTGTAGTTCCTACACAAGAACGAGAAAGAATCCTTCAAGAGTACCACGATGCCCCGACAGCCGGTCATTATGGTGTAGAGAACACTTACAAAAAGATTGCATCCAGATATTATTTTCAAGGTATGAAAAAGTTCATCTCAGATTACATCAAGACTTGTCCTGAATGCAATCGCTATAAACCAACAAACCAAAAACCAGCAGGACTCTTGAGAACACCCGCCTACGCCCAAAGGTTTGAGGCGCTGGCCATCGATCTCTTTGGCCCTCTTCCGGAAACTCCCACTGGCAAGAAGTGGATCTTTATTGTTGAAGATACAAGTACCAAATGGGTAGAACTCTTTGCTCTTGCTGAAACCACTGCTGAAAACTGTGCCAAAACACTAATTGAAAAAGTATTCCTAAGATATGGTCTTCCACGAAGACTAATAAGTGACAACGGGCCACAGTTCATAAGTGCTGTCATGCAGCTAACTTGTGACTTGCTAGATATTACGCAAGACCTCATCCCCGTCAACCATCCGCAAGCGAACCCATCGGAATGTAAAAATCGTGACTTGAAGCCTAGACTAGTGATTCTGGTGGGGGAGGAGCATTCGGCTTGGGAGGATAAGTTACCTCTAATTCATTTCGCAATGAATACTTCAGTGTGCGACACTACAGGGCACACGGCTGCGTACCTATAATTTGGAAGACAGTTGAGAACATCAGGCGATATCAGGTATGATATTCGACAAGTTATTGATAATGATAACTTTGTACCGGAAATCACTCCGTACCTCAAAAGGTTTGCCAATTCCATCTTGGATGTCAAAGATAGAGTTGAGCAGAAACAGGATTATCAAAAGGAAAACTTCGATCGACGACGACGAAGAAAATATTATAAACCTGGTGACAAAGTTTGGGTGACCATTCATCCCATAAGTCGTAACAACAGGAGTAGGAAATTCATGCCCAAGAGAGAAGGTCCTTACCTCATTCTCACCTTGAGATAACCAGTAACATATGAGATTGCCGACCCAGCCAACCCTGACCAAGTCATTGGAACTTATCATATTTCTGCCTTAAAGGACTACCAAGAGCCTGAAATGGAAAGAAACACTGGATTTGTGGCTCCTCTAAGGAAAAGAAGACGCCCAAAAAAAAGAGTACCTCCTGTTTCCGAGCCGAGACGTCAACGGAACCAGAGTCTGTAACGCACGGTATAGTTCCAAGACCGAAATGTAGGTGCCACCATTACAATATGGGCTTGGACCGGAAGTGTGACTCTACGAAACACTGTAGTACCGTCAGAGAGAGTTTGGATTTGGACAAGCGTGCGTTCACCATTTCGATGTCCAATCCTGGACTTTGTAAACTTTACTTATTTTTACTTATTTTCTTTAAATGTTTGTCTTGTAATTGTCAAAGTGTCTGTCCTTTGTAATTGTGTTATTTTATGTCATTAAATATAATAATTTACCCCGAGATTCTATTAATTACTTTTGGCTTACCCCAAGTAATGAAGTAAGCGGCAGTTACAGTTTACTTTTTATCAAATAGTTACAATGAATTCAAACATGTATATACATATGACGGAATCACAATATTAAGTGGGAATTAATTTTTATTAATTATCATTAAAGTACAACGTATTGTCATCCAAAACAATCGTGTGTATAAAATCTCAGCTCAATTGAGCGCTTTAAAGTGTGAGAAGTCACCCTGCCAGTATGGGGAATATGACCCTCAACTTGTAATCGAGTAAGCTCGGGTTCGAGCCTCGAATAAGGCATAGAGGTACCTTCGGGAAAAGAAGTTGAACTTTCACCGGAAATGGATTCCCGTCTTGAGTGGAAAGCAGCGCACCCCTTTTGTTATATGCTGGGATCCTCGTTCGTGATAAAAAGTCTATATTCTTTTGTGTTTGTATTGCATGTTTCTGTTCTTCCATCTTCAGTCTTTCATATGTATCCCAGGGTAAAACACACGACAACATATGTGAGAAAAAATATTTTAAAGTTTTGACACACATGTTGCCAAAATGGTCGCTGTTGCCAAAAATAAGGCCAACGTGGCTGTATCTGTAGTTCTTTGAATAATTAGTTTTAATCAATTAATTTTTATTAATTATAATTAAGTTATCGTCTTGCAATCCAGAATAATCGTGTATATAAAATTTCAGCTCCATTGAGTGCTTTAAAATGTATTTTATTAACGATTGAAAATTTGAACAACATATATATAGGGAGATTGTGAACTACTACTCTCTAATGGTACGAATGGAAAAAAGAAATTTTCATTACAATCTAAATCTTTCTTCAAACTCTCTTAATTTCTTAAGATAAATAAATTTGCTACAAGAAATTTTTAATACTAATTTTCTTTCAAAACAGCTAGCTCTCCTATCAATTAGTATTTTAAAATGATAAAGAAGGGCTAGATTTTTTTAAAAAAATGATACAAGTGTGGCAGGAAGTGAAAAATTTCATATAATTATAATTTTCCTTTTTTCTTTTCTTTTTCTTGAGCTTTTAATTTTAGTTTTCTTCACCAATTCAAAATTTACGTAGGTTCTGGAACTAAAATTTTTTTAAAATAACACAATTGTGGCGTTTTCATATTTTATTTTTTCTATTTATTCTATGAAATTTTAATGCATATTTTTCTAGCAAACCTTGATAGCTTCTTAATTTGATAAGGAAAGAAAAATTTGACTTAATTTTTAAATCTGACTAATTGAATGTTTAGGCTAAAGATTTTTCAAAATGATTTTATTTATATTGAAGGTCTTATGGAAAAACGGTCAATTCTGTTTCTGATAGATCGCAGAATCACCTTCAGAATTCCAATAAAAATTGTCATAATAAAGAGTGATATGTCTCCTCCACTTGAATTTGATCAAATGATCAGATATCAGGTCTTCTGGAAAATTCTGTCCATTTCCACAATGAAACAAAATAATACATTTTTCATGCCTAGAATAAACTTTATTGAATAACAATTGCCATCATTATTTATGTCTTCTTGCCTGTGGAATGGCAATTGGGATATGCCGCTTTTAAAAAAATCTCTTATCTTTAGAAGCAAAAAATTGAACTAGTGCTTATCGGCTTCGTACTTGAATTTTTTTGCCCAACAAAAGATTTTTTTCAGGACAGAAACAAGTGATAATCGGAGGGTGCAAGGTCTGGGGAGTATGATGGATGCTACAGAATTTACCAGCCTATAGCTCTGAGAGTTTCTAACGAGTCCCCAAACTAGAATGTGACTTGGCATTATCATGAAGCAGTATGATGTTCTTCCTATTGAAACCCGCCGGCCTCTTTGTTGTAACTTAAAGCCGCCACCCCTTACACTACTACTTCCTTGTCTATCTGCAAATACTGCAGGATGTGTAGGCGGACTGAAATGATCAAAAGACATAATTGCAATTCAAATAGATTTATTGATTCTTATCAGCAAATACGTTTAGATACACACTAATCAATTTAAGAAAAACAGAAGAGAGTGGAGTAACGAAGCGGGGAGTCACTACTAGCGGAATAACAGAATATAAACTGAATCTAAGAAAGCTTAAGAGCACACAATTACAGCTACGCCACGTGAGAATAATCTCAATAGCTTAAATAAGATCACTGACCTTATATTTTACATCGGTTGTTCCTTTGTGATGACTTCGTCCTTTTTACTGGCTGGAAGAAGGGGTGAAGAATCCACGCTCTGTAATAAGGATTTTCACTCTATTCAATCCACTTCTCCTCGCGTACCTCCACACGTAACAGGCTATCTACGATTGTCAACAACTTCATGCTGACGTCTCTATCTTTAATTCACTTAACTTCACTCTTCCTATCATTTTACTTCTTAACTCGCGAAAACCGAGCTTATATAATATATCTTATTTATATAAATCACGCCTGGCTCTCGGTGAAGATTGGGTGAAATAAATTAATTGTTTTAAGGAAAATAGAGGTTAGTCAAAGACCGTATAGATCCGTCACATCTTTACTTGGAGAGTAGTTTTTTTTGATAATCCAATTGCTGACAGAATCTTTCAGAATTTAACTTTTCTGTCGGTTTCAACAGCTCCTGTATTGATCCTCGTACTGATGTTAATGTCAATTTATTAATCCTTGAACATCCAACCACTTGCACAACTTTTTTTTACTCAAAGGCAACTTTGGTTTAGAGATGGAAAGGGCAGGTTTGATGGGTTCAGAAAATGCCATTTTTGTTACGATGCTTTCACAGGTGATCCACTTTTCCTCCTCATTCATCATCCTGTCCAAGAACAGTTCAAATTTGTTCCGGGAAGATAGGAATGTACAAATAATGATGCAAACACTTGTGGGGGTGGTGGTCTATATATAATCGGCACCCCTCTCTCTCCATCATGCGTGTCTCTAGGTGGGTGTGGGGGGAATAAAGCATCACCAGCAAACTCCATAATAACAATTAGTTTTATTTTCCCTTGAACACACACTTAAACAATCGCAAGTGAAACTACAAGAGGAAACCTAGGAGTGATATCTAAAGCGTTGTCTATTCCTAATACCTAACTCTATGTAAACCCGACTACGTGTACTAGATAAGGAGAACAAGCATTAATGAACCGATAGCTAATTCTAATTCTACTATCTTAAATCTTCAATCTAATAATTTAATCTAAGCAATGACTTTCTTAACTCGCGCTAGGTTTGTGAAGGAAATCTTCCAATATTCACACTTACGTGACAGCTCCCCGGCTCCTTCTATGTTACATCTACAAAACCAATATATAGACTTTATATAGTCAAACTAATTTACATATCACGCGTTCTTCTTGAAAGGCTGTAAATTAATGTGAATGCTAGTCCCAAAGTTTCCCCAAGAGGATTAGTAGGAAAAATGTCGCGAATAGACCCGTCACACGCTAACATTCCATCTCGAATATTTCCTTACCAATCCTAATCTCCGAATAGGGTCCGAAAAGTTTTGCTTTAGCTGAATCAAACCTTTGTGCAATCTGCAACATTGTCAAAAAAGGATTTTGTTCTAGGTGAGAGCAGCTAATCAGAAAGGTAGAAATCAACCACTTGAAGCCGTTTCGAACCATCTCCTGCGTGTTTTGTGAAAACTCTATCCCTTACAAAAATTTTCTACGTGCCCTTGTTGGAATTCGAACTAAATACAGTGGCGTGGATATCAGTCGCTGTGGGTATAGAATCTCGTTTCACTTGATACCAACGTGAATCATCTCAATTTTAGTTCTTTTGTAAGGTCAGTGCAGAGCCTCGGTAAAATCCTAGCACAGCACAATGTTGTATTTGGCGACAAAAGTTTTTCGCCAAATGACGACAAATAAAAAAACCGCGTTTTTCAAAATGGCGTCAGAGACGTAAACAAAAGGGAAAAACGTGGTTTTCAAAATGGCGTCAAGAGACTAAAAACATCGAAAAAACGTGGTTTCCAAAACGGACAACACAAGAAACATAAAATAAGAAATTAAATGCAAATTTCGAGCATCCATTACAAGATTCTATCTATCCTTCATTCACACAAAAAACAATCATTACTTTCTTACCTTTTATTCAGAAAAAAAATCCATCTGTCTTGTTTTTACAAAGAAAACGTGGTTTCTAAAACAGCTTCAACAAGAAAAACTGAAAACGCATCGCTTCTAAGACGTTTCAGTGGGAAAAGAAATCCAATGTGAATGCCTTAGGCTGATGAACTAATAATCTCCATTTCTCTCAAAAACAAATTATTTTCATATTTCGGACATCCATTCCTACCGAAATATTTTCAATCGTTCACTCATTCACAAAGCAAGCATTTCTTTCTTACATCTTTCATTCAAAGGAAAAAATATCCAGTCATCGAGCTTCAGAAAAGAAAACGTGCTATCCCTAATGGCTTCAAAAAGGAAACAGAAAAACCGTTGCTTCCAAGATGCAATAGTGAGAAAAAACATCCTCGAAATTGAATTTATCAACGTATCTTCCTTTTTCTCTAACAAATATTCTTTCAGCAATTGTTTCATTTAAAAAAAAAGAAAAAAATCCACTCATTCTTTCAATTTCAGCTTTCTGGAAAAATCTTACAAGTCTTCAAGTTGACCATCAGAAAAAAAATGATCGCTGTCCACAAAATCCGGTCCGAATGGGGTTACTACCGCAGGGACTGGGTTCGAATCCCGGAGAAGGCATGGATGTTTGTGTTGTAATCCTTTCTTCTGTCTGTGTTGCTTACCCCCGTGTTATACGTTCGGTGGTGCACGGGGTTTATAAATGTTAAAAAAAAAAAAAAAAGAATGGGGTTACTATTCCCAAAATTGTGCAGGCTTACCATATTGTAAACTTCATCGCCAAATTTTTTGGCGCCAAGAAGTGTGCCCTGCTAGGATTCACCCCAGACCCTCTTTTCCGTTTAGGCACACCACACAAAGGCCTAGGGAGCAAAAAATTGGAGGACGAAAAAAGGGGAAAAAATTAAAATTACAGCAAACGTACCACCGCCTAGCAAGTCATGAGAAAATCATTTTTGCCCTTAAATGAGTAAAGCTCTATGAGATCTATTGTGGAAAGTAAAAAGTTTAATAGTTTGATTGATGCTCTCAAAATGACATAACCATGTCAATTGATGACAATGATGTTATTACTGATTTTGTAATGATCAAAGCACGAACAAAATCTTTGTTGTACAACGACAGTGATTCAATAAAAAATAAGGATGTTTAAAAGTAAAACTATGAACTATGAAAGATAATTAACAACTCGAAAATAAGTTCATACAAG
The DNA here is from genome assembly GCA_019973975.1 of Trichonephila clavata. NCBI lineage: Eukaryota > Metazoa > Arthropoda > Arachnida > Araneae > Nephilidae > Trichonephila > Trichonephila clavata. The sequence continues at coordinate 36,772 of BMAO01004546.1, forward strand.
AGTGACCAGTACTCTATACCAGTGATTCCCAAAGTGGTCTATATAAACCCCCAGGGATCTATGACGACCTGCAAGGGGTCCACGTCAGTAAAAAAAATAATTTGGGGGTCCATGAGGTGCAAATGGGGGTCTATGATAGTGGCTCTTATTATATAAACTATATCGTGAGTTTAAATTTAATCAAGTGGAAAACAAATTTTACCTATTTAGCAGATATATTTATTAATTTTAATAGGGTTAATTTGCACTTACAAGGTGACAGAATAAATTTTAGTAAAAGAAGAACCATTTCAGCATTTCCTTCCGGAGTTAAATTAAAGAAGTATAATACTGTAAGTCCCAAATTTTCTCAGTGTGTCACAGACAATCTGTCAGGGCGTTTTAACCTACGTTTTACATTTAAATGCCTTTAATTCAGATTTTTAAATCAGGTTTGAGAATGCTTTGACTATGGTAATACCATAGTAGGCAATGAATTCATAGGGTCACATTGAAAATAAATGCCCCTTTACAATAGGAAATGATCGTAATAAGCACTAACGAAGATCTTAAAGTTTGGAAACGGATATCAGCAATTTTGGCTTTAAAAAGGCAAACCTATTATTTGTCCCGAATTATGAAATCACGTGAGGGCGTTTTTAATCGCTTTTCCTACTGAGAAGAAGCTTCAGCGCGGTTGCCAATCTCCAAAACAAAAAAAGAAAAATGACAACTAACAGAAACTAACAGAAGAAATTAAAGGTTAAACCTGACAATATCGATACCAAATGTTGAAAATTTGTCATTGTAGAGCCAGATTCATCCCTCCCTTTAAATTAATTCGTTTATTTATTTTATTTAACAGTTATTTTATGTATTAACTTTAATTTAATTAACACGCGCTTTTAAAATTTTAATCACTATACTTACAATTAAAATTTTTATTCATTTAAAATAGTAGTACCAGCTGTCACAAAGACATTTAAGTTGGAAAATTTGCAAAAATTGAATATTAATTAAGCAGGGGGTCTACCTCAAATCGAAAAACATGGCAAAGGGTCTATGAGACAAAAAAGTTTGGGAACCTCTGCTCTATACTGTATTTGCAAATGATTTCATTAATTTACTGCACTAATTTACAAAAAGGTGAGTGAGTGGTCCAAGATTTCGTAAGGTAAGAAATGAACATGAGTGGCCAAAGCATTCCATTGTCCTTTCCTTACGGTTGTGAATCTAGGACATGGCAGAGGTGGTGGTTTCGTCCAACATGACTACCGATTTCCCTGAAAGGTAATCCACAATATCGGTAGGCCACTATCCTTCCTCTGTCGGATACTTGATCAAAAGCTGATGGCTGTTTTCTATGAGACATAACTGATCGTTTTTTGAAAAAAACCACAAGAAAAACACAATTGCCGAACTTGAAATCGTTGAAATCTCCAAGCCTTACATTGCGCTTTGAGGTGGCGCCGCAGGCGTGCGTGATGTGTGTCTGCGCTGAAATTCTAATCATTTGTATATCTCACCTCCGCTAATGCATGTTGTAAATTTCATGTTATTTGCGTGCTTCCTTCAGGGTGTTGCATTTACGGTGGCCAGCAGTGTAATTTGAACGGTCCAATGCTATTTTGGATTGTATTCTCCGAAAAACTGAGAATTATGCGTGATATGTCAATTGACTATATGTCGTTCATGTACAGGAATGGGCTTGCAATCCTTCAGTCAAAAGACGGCAGTCGGTGGAGCTGGTTTGTAAGTCATGCATGCTTATTTGCTTCGGGTTATTATTTGTGCGAGTATTTGACAATGTACTGACTATTTTTGAGGGTGCTAGGAGGCGTGCATTTGTGTAGGGGCCAAGGGACTGCTTTCGAGTAGAGCCCCAGGGCTTCAAGAAGTCTGAAGACGTTTCAGACGCGCCATGCACATTGTTTGCTCAAGTCACATGGAATATGGCGACGGATCTATACACGTCTATAACTAACCCCTTGGGACTTTTCTGGGGCAATAATATTACGAACCATTTTTCACCGAAGAAAGGAAACGTGATTATGCAAATTAAGTAGATTGTTTACATTCTGTATTCGCGAGTTTTGAGAGTTAGTTGGGAGTGGAGGATCGTGAAATGATTAAGTGCTAATCTGAGTTGATCAATTGAAGAAGAGGATCACTCGATGGTGATTAACTCAGGAAAAAGATCACATTCAAGGCCTCAACTGGGGGAATCGACTTCATAAAAGTACAGGTATCGTGATCTTTGTTCAAATACAAGTTTATCTTATTAGTGCGCGACGTAGTTTTTATTGAGCTTGTATAAGTTATTGTGGAATCAGTTGAAGGTCCGTAATATTATCCCCAGGCTTACGGGTCTCACCTTCGCGCTCTGATATCTGACAATAAAGCTCCTTCAGGTAATGGGAGTCGTAGATTCACTTGGGAGCTGAGAATACTCCGAAGTTGTTTTTATAGTCCACATTATTTATGGGGTTGTCGCATATAAAAGCATACATGTGGTTTTTCTTTTATATCGTGTTTTATGCTGATTCTTGGTTTGGAAAATTTGCAACAGTGCCATAAATACCGCTAATTAAAATTTTTCAAACTGTAATACCTGTCAGTTCCTGCTTGACTCTGAACCCCCTTGTCTACCTGTAAACCCGGCTAGGTGTGTGGGAGAAACTGAATGATAATCAGACATGATTTCAATCTAATTAATTTATTGTTTCCAAAATATCAATCAGACACGATAACAATCCAATTAAGATAACACAGGAATAACACAAGGATACTACTACGGACCCTCAACTGAATCTAAGATAGCTTAAATATGCTCAAATATAACTACGTCGCACATTAATAAGCTAACTTCTAATTAATCAAGCTCACTATACCTGTACTCTTTATGCATCGGATCCTACACTGGAATATTGCAGGTGATCTTTATCGGGCTTGATCCATGTCGTTGGATCCACGCTCTGTAATCTTTTTCCTGGGCAACTCCAAGACCTCTTACTAATTCCACTCTCTTTCAATCTTCAACTAACAAACTAACTCGCAGATTCTATGCTAACTCCTACTTGTCAACTCCAACTTGTCAACTCACAAACTCTCGAAAACAGAACTTATATAATATACTTCATTTACATAATCACGCTTTCTTGATCGGCGAAAGTTGGTTGAATAAAATTATTTTTCCCCAGAAGAGTCCCAAAAGTGTTAATATAGTCCCGGATAGAACCGTCACATAACTAAGTTTTTTTTTACACGGAATCTTACTTTTTATGTCATTATTCGTCTCCATACTAAGCTTGTCACCATTACGGCTGCTAGATAGAACTCCATGTGGCTCTGGGTAGTATCAGTTTAAAAAAATCACTCTGTATTATGAATATAAGTCCAAGAATATCCTCAGACATTTAAACTAAGGAGTTTGTTATCAACAAAAAGATTTTAAGGTATTCAACTATCCTAAAACTGTGAATTTTGCCAAAAATTGACAATTTTTTTATGATTTTATTTTATGGCTCATCTTATTAGCTTTATAAAAATATCAAGTTTATCATTTTCCTTTTACTAGAACAAAAACTACAAGTGTTTTAGTAAAAGCAGATGCCATTACTTTAAGCAAGATGTCATACTTTAAAACGCGTTTTACTCGAAATGTGTTTTTTTTTAAATAATCAAACGGGGTCAGCGATGGCTGAAAAAGTTTTGAACATAATTAACAGCAATTTTTTCTGTAAGTTCTGTATAATAGTAGAAGTGTTTTATCCTTCAGATGTATCAATAACTGTTTTATTACAGCGTTTACAGTTCCTTACGTGAATAGAATCACTGTCTTTTTAAGCATTTTCATATATTAACCAAGATAAAGTGCTCTAGTTTTTGTAAAAAAGAAAATATCTCTTATCCTGAAGGTCATTTCAAAATTGAACAACATAGCAACGCATTAGATTGAAAAAATTGAAAAGTTGTTCATAAACCTTTGGTGCAGAAAGGGCCGCGTTTAGGCTATTTTTTGTCAATTTTTACCTATTTTCCCATTATAGTAATAATAATTTATTTTTCTCTTCTTAGTTTTAACACATTTTTCTTAAAATGCACTGAATAAATCTAAAAATAACAAAAAAATCCCCATATCTACTTTAAAAAAAAAAAGTTGTCGTAACCAGTCGGATACCTTAAGTTTTAATTGAAATATAAAATTGGTCAGAATTTACTGATCCTTTAAAACGGCCTTTTTTCCCCAAATGCGTGAACTATTTGTTATATTTATCTCTTCAGGCGTTGTCTGTTTCTTTCAGATAAAATATGAATTTACCACAAACGACGTGGCTCGTGATTCGAAGTCACGATCAGGCGACGACTCCACTGACACCCTACTTTCCACGACAAGCCAATGGATTGGATGAATGGTTTGACTTAATTTTTTATTAACGTCATACTTTGAAGCTTCTCTAGGGCTGTTTGCATAAGGCCAAGGAAACCGGGGTGCTCTTAAGGCTTACAGACGTAAAATAGTCAAATGAAATGGACCTCGTAATTTTGAGCCTAGGTCAAGGGAGAGGATGACACCTGAGCTGGTCAACCCGCTCTCGAAACTTTCACACCGCACCAACGTGAGGACTCTGAATCTCCACAGGGCCGCAGTAGCTTCGTGGCTGTAGTCAAACTCGTGGTCGGAGTGTCGCGGCTTTGAGTACTGGGTCCATTGAAGACCCACCTTATAGAGGGGGCCTATGCATGTTTTATCTGTCAAAGCTCAATGTCCTTCCATTGGCTAAGTGTAATGGTTAGGAGAAAGGGTTGCAAACTCAGGTGTCACCCTCGTCAATTGACCGGGGCTTAAAATTACGAAGTTCGTTTCAAACAGCCCAAGTGTTACTTTGTAATATGACGTTGATAAACTCTCACTCGTGGAGATTTCTTCCAACGTTTAAATACGGTTATAGTGCTTGAACATGAGCAAGAACATTGTTTTCATTATTTGCTTGTGGCCGCGGTAGCCAAGTGGCAGGCATGTCATGAGCTCGAGCCCAGTAGCACTAAAAACCCGCTGTGTAGGGGAGCGATGTACGTTAAATCTGTCGAGAGCTCAAACGTCCTACCGTTTGTGTGATAGTTAGGACAGGGGGTGCCAGCTCAGGTGTCGTCCTCGTCCCTTGACCATGGTTCAAAATGACGAGGTCCGTCGCCAAAAGTCCTCGTGTATAGCTGAAAAGTGCGACGTTAATATTCACTCACTCACATTCATTATTTGTTCCTCAATATCGCGGTATTTAGCGACAGTTTTGGGTTCGGTCAAAAACGGTGGACGGGCTAAGTACAGTTAATTGTAACTAATTTTTGAATATTTTTTATGCAAGAGATAAATATGTAAATTATATGTAAATATTTACTACTTTTTAATCTATCCTTGAGTTACACGCGTTAACATTTCCTCACCAGCCAACTGGGTGGCGTAATTGGTTTGTTGCTGGCTTTGTACGCCTAAGGTGGCGGGTTCGACTCCGGCCAAAGTCGGTGGGTTTTCATGGTGTAGAAAATTGACAGTGGCCATGTCGCATGATTGTGCCTGGACTGCCATGACCCTGAACTGCCTGTTTGGTTTGGGTGCTCTCCGTAAAACTAAAATCCCAAGTACCGTTGAGCATCTCAAGTGTCTCCCTCTGGAAGGAAACTGGGTGTCAAAATTACCTTCGGCGATTTGTATTCGCCTATAGGGTGCCGCACTAAAAACCAGCTTTTGTGGAATGTACTAGGTCTGCAATGGTAAAACACCAATCCGCCGCCCATTAGAAATAAAAAAAGAATCTTACCATTACTTTTATTTGGTAGGAGGTAATCTTATGGGTTCGCGTCACCGTCATGCTCTGACTGGCACAAGCGCAATGTGATGTTCACCTTAGACACTTTTTGGATGGGTGAAATCTCGTGCGTTCGCGTCACCGACATGCTTATAGCGGTATATCTGTAGCTATGCAGCTGGCGTAGAGTGCTGTGTATATCTTTTTAGTGAAATTCAATGGATTTAGTGAAAAGTTCGATGTGTATGTACTGTGCATTGCTGGTTGCGATTCCGAGAATGGGCAATACATGTTAATGGTTGCCGTTTATATTTCGCCTGGGAAATCTATGAGACAGACGCAACCATTTTTATTCGAAAATTTGATGATTTATACAAAAGAAGGTTCTGAAATACTCGAAAAAGGATTTGGCGAAAAATAGGATAATATACCGAGGATTTTAAGTGGAGACTTTAATATTAACTTTGCAGATGATAAAAATCTACCACTAATTGAATTTCTAAATGAAACACTTAATTTAAATAGGTCCAATGACCAAAAACTCAGTACTATGACGATCGATGTGGTTTTTACGCGATACTGAGATAAATTTGAATTAAACATTTTCCTTTCTTACTTTAGTTACAAAAAGCCTATTGTACCTTTTTTAGAACCAAATGAAATTATTGAAAGTTAAATTTTAAGTATTGTTGAAATGAATGATGACGACGATGCAAACAGTTAAAATAATGTTAAAAATCAAGTCATTGAAATTTAAGTAAATACAAATACTATCCATAAATACTAGGATTGTATATTAATCGTTATTTCATTTGAATTGTATTTATATTTTGCCATGTTTTTTTTGTACAGCCCATAATCTATTTGAATAATAAAAAACCATCTAAACATGGATTAAGTTGTTGCTCGGAGTGTCCATAGATGTGAAAACTAGATGGATGTTGATAATTTTAATTCAAACATTATGAAATTTCAAATTTTAATACTAAAAGTTCTAAGTTTTCACTTCTATCGACAGTCTCTATAACTGTTCTATAAGTGCCCAACACCGCTATAAAGAAGTTTTCACTTCAAAAATCTCACCATTACTTTTAAACTTTTGCTTAATTTGAAGGGCCCGGCTCATTATCACCGGAAATAAGAATAAGATCTCTTATGAGAAGCGGCAGTACAGGATTAGTGGTGGGGAAAAGGTCTAATATTAGGAAGAGACGTAGTCTTCACCAATGAGTTTCTAAGAACTTTTAGACCCCTCACAGCATATCACATGTCTGCCTGTTTGACTGATAAAACGTGATCGTTTCTATTTTATCTATCTTGCTGAAGCATCTTAAATAAGTTTGACAGGAAGTGACTCAGCCAGCGATTGGATGTCGCGTGACAGCGAATGATCTCGTACTGCATTTACAACAGCGACTATCGTAGAAAACCACAGGAATCAGAGAAGAGTATTACTTAAAATTTTTCATTTAAAAACAAATGATTTCTGTTTCATTTTTTAAAAAAATTGACGAAACTTACTTTCGGAAAGTCTCTTGTATTTAAATTTGCTTATGTATTGAAGTACTTTTTATAATTCCTTGTGAGATACTGTGCAGTGTTATGAAAATGTTACAACCTAAATGTAAAATTCTAACTTCGAGAAAAATAGCTGTAGATTTAGCTAGCTTATTTAATTTTTTCGGTTAAAGTAGTAAGTTTACGGATTAATTAAAGTTCTTGTCTTTAGGTCTCATTATGAATTTGAGAACTTAGTGTTAATTCTATGGTAACTCTCTTCACGGCAATCAAGTCATTACGAAATAGAGGAGGGAAAAATAAGGCTTCTGTAAAATAAGTTTTTCCATTGATGTTTGAAAATATTTCAGAACATTTTTTAAAAATATGAGTTACAAATGCCTAAATAAAATAAACATAAAAACATTTTTAGAATATTGAAGTAAAAAATGTAATTACGAAAAAAAAACACCTCTTTATTACTATTTTTGTCTTTTGAATGCATTCCACTGTATTTACGAATTCAAATTTGTCGAATTTTAAGTGGAGGAAAAAAAAAAGAATAAATATTGCATTCAAAAAATAGGTCTTGTATGTATGTGATACTGAAGAGAACTAAAAAATATAATAAAAAAAACGCAGTAAAGTATAATTTCTGTACAATCTATCAAATGTATAAGCACTTATAAAGTATTTTGAATACTTATCTCTAGAAAAATGAAATTTATTCTGGAGAAAAGCATGCGAATTTCTAAGCAGACGATATTTCCCCCCTTTTTACTAAGAAAATAAAAGCAATGCAAGCTACAAAATTTTTATATAATCAAAATATTGGAATGCTTTTCACAATATTTTCATGAAAGTATGACTAAGTAAATTAATAACCAATTTTTATTTGTTCATTTTGATTCTGCTAAAAAATAAAACAAATTTTCAGAAGAAAAAAAATTATTTTAATTAATTTAAGGGATAATTTTTTAGAGTTTTAACAGAACAATTCAACTTGTGTTAAAAAACAATATTGCGAAATCTCATAAATTTATATTATGTGGAACATTATTTGTCATTCGATTTTGATATGCTTTAGAGAAGGATTCAGATTTTCAAGGAATTTCATTTTAGTTCTTGTTTAATTTCTTTTTGACGATATGACATGTCAACTGGTGTTTTAATCCTTATATTAATTTTATTACAGAATTTCTTTAATTTTGTGTTACTTTTATGCTTTCTAATTTTAAAAGATTATTTTTGGAGAACTAGTTGTATTTGTATTTAAAGATGAGAATAGAGAAAATCAATGTTTTAAATTTTTCCTTGCAATTTTGAAGTTCTTTACGAATGCTTATTTACAGAGTTTACTACCAGAAAAGGGATCTGTAATGCAAAATATTTATTTTAAAGTTTTTAAGCCGGAAAAACGTTTATGAGACGAATGGTTGATTAATCTGCCCCCACAATTTTTTTATTGGAAAAATTACTTAAATTAATCTAATAAAATAGAAGAAGGAAAAAAAAATTATAAATATATGTTAATTCTAAAATTACTTAGAAATAATTTAGAATGGATTGATTTTTATTTATTTATTTATATTTTTTTTGTAAATTTTTATTTGATTTTATACGGAGATCATTCGAAGAATTTGTTTTCATCAGAAAATATGGAGATGAGGTAATAGAAAAAAATTATTTGGTAAGTTTTTATTAGTGAAAGTATATAATATTCATACTGATAAAATTTTATATTCTGTACTAGCTGTTACCCGCCCGCTTCACTGGGAATTTCATGATGTTTTATAAATTTTTACTGCTTATATATATGTATAAAATATTGATATCTAAGTCCTGCATTAAGAATTCGATTGTATTGAAAAATATACTTATACCTGTAACTGTCGCTTGTTGATAAAAAAAGGGGCAGAACTCATCTAATTTGTGTTTTCTAAAAATCTCTAAAATTGAAGCATAGAATGATGTTTGCTCTTTCGTAACCCAAAAACCAAGTGGATTCCCGCAAAACCAATTTTCGGTGGATCTCTACTCCGTAAATTGAACATGCAAGCCAAATTTCAAGTCTAAATCTAACAGAAAAAAAAAACAAAAGTTTTACTATCAATATCCCCGTAATCCCGTTGAGAGCCGTTTTCCAAAATAACCGCTCTTAGCGGATTTCAACTCAACAAAAGAAAAATGCAAACCAAATTTCATTATTTTGTCCTTGTAGCTCGAAAAAAGTAATTTTTTTTGTCAATACGTCCCAGTAACCCCCTGCACCCCCCCAGAACTGATTTGCTTAAAATACATTCTTAGTGGATCCCTATTCAACAAAAGAAACATGCTTAACAAATTTCAAGTATATGGGTCTAACAATTAGAAACATGAATTTTTTTCTGTAACTCCTCTTGACCCCTCGCAACCCTCCTTGGGGGTCAATTTTCGTTTTACTCTTTGTTAGAGGAACTCTATTCCATGAAAGGAACATGCCTACCAATTTTCAAGCAGGATGATCAAATAGTTTAAAATGGAAATATTTATCAATTACGCCTCTTAATCTCCCGAAATTAAACTTAGTAGTTCATATTCGCGAAACCCATTTTGTAGCGGTTCACTACTTTACGAAAGGAATCTGCTTATCAAATTTCAAGACTGTACGTCTAATAGTTTAAAAATGGGGATAATTATCTCTAACGCCACTTAAACCCCGCAACGCCACTTCTGGGTCTGTTTTCACAAAACCAATTTTGTAGGGGAATTGCACACTATGAAATTAATCTGCTTAGCAAAATTTGAAGACTGTGCGTCCAATAAATTAAAAATGCAAAAAAAATTATCAATAACGCCCCTTGAACCACCGCAACGCGGCCTAGGGGTCGATTTTCACAAAACACATTTTGTAGTGTATCTCTATCCTATGAGAGGAATCTGCTTACCAAATTTCAAACTGTGTGTCTAATAGTTTAAAAATAGAAATAATTATTTATATCTGCCCTTAACACCCCTTGGGGGTCAATTTTTCCCAAACCTGTTTTGTAGCGGATATTTACTCCATGAAAGAAATATTCCTACCAATTTTCAAGCAGGGAGGTGAAGTAGTTTAAAAACGAAAATATTTATCTAGTACGCCACTAAATCCCCCGCAACGCCATTTAGAGGTCTGTTTTCACAAAACCTTCTTATAGCTGATCTCTACTCTATAAAAGAAATCTACTTATCACAAATATAAAAACTGTGCGTCTAATAGTTTATAAATGGAAATAATTATCTATAACCCCCTTAAGTCCCGCAACGCCACTTGAGGGCAATTTTCACGAAACCCATTTTGTAGCGTATCTCTACCCTATGAGAGGAATCTACTTACTAAGTTTCAAGACTGTACGTCTAATAACTTAAAAATCGGAATTTCTAACGCCCCTTAAACCCCCGCCCCCGCAAACAATTGCTGCTAAATTGAAATTACAAACAGACACTTCAATTTTATTTATTTGTATAGATATAGATTGGGATTATAATAACTATTGTTTAAATGTGACTAAAAATGTAAATAAAAAAAAGAAAGGATTAAAACTAACCGTAAAACTTATCAATTTTTTGTTTCTTGCATTGCTTTTTGCTTATGGAGCCTTGATTTATTATTTTTAAAAGTGCATCCGAAACAGTCGATGCTCTACTTAACTGAACAGTGAGATAACTATCATAAAAAAAAATTATGGCACGTGTCAGCGTATTATCATGTGCGCGTAAATTTATCATGTCTCATGAAGAGCATCGGTCGCCAGTAACCAAAACAACGACTTCATTAGCTCAGCTTGGCGTTCAATTTGGCGTTCATCTTGGTATTCAGTTTCACGTTCACCCGTATAGTTTCCGTTCCCGTAAGAATACGGGAATAAAATATAGCCTATGTCACTCCCCGTTAATGTAGCTTTCCATTAGTGAAACAATTTTTAAAATCGCACCAGCCGTTTCCGAGATTAGCCGGAACAAACAGACAGACAGACAGACGACCGACAGACAGACAGACAAAAATTTTAAAAATTGGTTTTTTGTTATGAGTACCGTATATACTTTTAGTGCATTAAGTAAAAAGCTGCTAATTTGAAATTACAAACAGACACTTCAATTTTATTTATTTGTATAGATAACAAATTGTATTTAATGTAATGTTATTTTAAATTTTTTTTTCATTTGTCTACTTAAGAAGCTATGTAATGGGAAATTTTATTTGTTTAGAATTTATAAATACCATTTTACTTTCTTCAAAGAAATAGTGAAAATGTTAAAAGTTATATTTGTACTTAAAAACTACCAAAGTAGAATTGCAGGAACGAACTCACAACAATTTTATAAAAAAATTGTTACATCTGTAACAATACATATTACACTAGAATACTTTGACAGAGAGTGTTTTGTAAATGATATTATTCAGCTACTGACTCAAATATAATTGAATTTTTTTTTTTAAAGTAAAAACAAAAATATCGTTGAAAAAGCTCACAACAAGCACTCGGCATATTCTTAAAAACTCAGAAAGTGGCTTATATAGTTCAATCATATTAAACAACTAGCTGTTACCCGCCCGCTTCGCTGGGAATTTCATGATGTTTTATAAATTTTTACTGCTTATATATATGTATAAATTATTGATATCTAAGTCCTGCATTAAGAATTCGATTGTATTGAAAAATATACTTATACCTGTAACTGTCGCCTGTTGATAAAAAAAGGGGCAGAACTCATCTAATTTGTGTTTTCTAAAAATCTCTAAAATTGAAGCATAGAATGATGTTTGCTCTTTCGTAACCCAAAAACCAAGTGGATTCCCGCAAAACCAATTTTCGGTGGATCTCTACTCCGTAAATTGAACATGCAAGCCAAATTTCAAGTCTAAATCTAACAGAAAAAAAAACAAAAGTTTTACTATCAATATCCCCGTAATCCCGTTGAGAGCCGTTTTCCAAAATAACCGCTCTTAGCGGATTTCAACTCAACAAAAGAAAAATGCAAACCAAATTTCATTATTTTGTCCTTGTAGCTCGAAAAAAGTAATTTTTTTTGTCAATACGTCCCAGTAACCCCCTGCACCCCCCCAGAACTTGATTTGCTTAAAATACATTCTTAGTGGATCCCTATTCAACAAAAGAAACATGCTTAACAAATTTCAAGTATATGGGTCTAACAATTAGAAACATGAATTTTTTTCTGTAACTCCTCTTGACCCCTCGCAACCCTCCTTGGGGGTCAATTTTCGTTTTACTCTTTGTTAGAGGAACTCTATTCCATGAAAGGAACATGCCTACCAATTTTCAAGCAGGATGATCAAATAGTTTAAAATGGAAATATTTATCAATTACGCCTCTTAATCTCCCGAAATTAAACTTAGTAGTTCATATTCGCGAAACCCATTTTGTAGCGGTTCACTACTTTACGAAAGGAATCTGCTTATCAAATTTCAAGACTGTACGTCTAATAGTTTAAAAATGGGGATAATTATCTCTAACGCCACTTAAACCCCGCAACGCCACTTCTGGGTCTGTTTTCACAAAACCAATTTTGTAGGGGAATTGCAGAGTATGAAATTAATCTGCTTAGCAAAATCTGAAGACTGTGCGTCCAATAAGTTAAAAATGCAAAAAAAAATTATCAATAACGCCCCTTGAACCCCCGCAACGCGGCCTAGGGGTCGATTTTCACAAAACACATTTTGTAGTGTATCTCTATCCTATGAGAGGAATCTGCTTACCAAATTTCAAACTGTGTGTCTAATAGTTTAAAAATAGAAATTATTATTTATATCTGCCCTTAACACCCCTTGGGGGTCAATTTTTCCCAAACCTGTTTTGTAGCGGATATTTACTCCATGAAAGAAACATTCCTACCAATTTTCAAGCAGGGAGGTGAAGTAGTTTAAAAACGAAAATATTTATCTAGTACGCCACTAAATCCCCCGCAACGCCATTTAGAGGTCTGTTTTCACAAAACCTTCTTATAGCTGATCTCTACTCTATAAAAGAAATCTACTTATCAAATATAAAAACTGTGCGTCTAATAGTTTATAAATGGAAATAATTATCTATAACCCCCCTTAAGTCCCGCAACGCCACTTGAGGGCAATTTTCACGAAACCCATTTTGTAGCGTATCTCTACCTTATGAGAGGAATCTACTTACTAAGTTTCAAGACTGTACGTCTAATAACTTAAAAATCGGAATTTCTAACGCCCCTTAAACCCCCGCCCCCGCAAACAATTGCTGCTAATTTGAAATTACAAACAGACACTTCAATTTTTTTTATTTGTATAGATATAGATTGGGATTATAATAACTATTGTTTAAATGTGACTAAAAATGTAAATGAAAAAAAGAAAGGATTAAAACTAACCGTAAAACTTATCAAGTTTTTGTTTCTTGCATTGCTTTTTGCTTATGGAGCCTTGATTTATTATTTTTAAAAGTGCATCCGAAACAGCCGATGCTCTACTTAACTGAACAGTGAGATAACTATCATAAAAAAAAATTATGGCACGTGTCAGCGTATTATCATGTGCGCGTAAATTTATTATGTCTCATGAAGAGCATCGGTCGCCAGTAACCAAAACAACGACTTCATTAGCTCAGCTTGGCGTTCAATTTGGCGTTCATCTTGGCATTCAGTTTCACGTTCACCCGTATAGTTTCCGTTCCCGTAAGAATACGGGAATAAAATATAGCCTATGTCACTCCCCGTTAATGTAGCTTTCCATTAGTGAAAGAATTTTTAAAATCGCACCACCCGTTTCCGAGATTATCCGGAAGAAACAGACAGACAGACAGACAAAAATTTTAAAAATTGGTTTTTTGTTATGAGTACCGTATATACTTTTAGTGCATTAAGTAAAAAGCTGCTAATTTGAAATTACAAACAGACACTTCTATTTTATTTATTTGTATAGATTTTTTAAAAAAATTTCAGTCTCAATAAGTTGTTAATTTTCCTCTATTGTTTTTCTTGTTGATACTCTTCAGATTCAGCTTTGCATTATTGCTGACTTATTTAGTACTACCTGATCAATACAATTATTCAGTGTAAGAAGAAAAATATTTTTTTCTTTAAAAAAAGTGCCTGTCAAAATTGGGAATATTAAATTTAAAGATTACCAAGAAGTTTCTGAAATCAGAATCTTGGATCTCTGATATATATATGTATATATATATATATATATATATGACTTAAAAAGTCATACACATAATATAAAAAAATGAAAGAAAAAAGTTTAAAATTTCAAGATGTTTATTCATTTATATTTAATACTAAATAATCGACACAAAATTAATTTAATCAAAGTTATATTTTGATATTCTTGAAAGAACTTTTCTCACCAAACTGTAGCATGAAATAATGAACTTCATAATGTGAGTAATTGAAAGAATGATAAAGAGAAAAAACCTCTATAGGTAAGCAAACACACAAAAAAGTAAAGTTAAATTTATTGAAGCTAACAAGTCATTACGTATCGAATTTTTTTTCTTTTAAAATTATTATTTTAATATTGTTGAGTTGTTTGACAAAAAAAAAGTGTACTTTAAATGAAGAATGAAATGGCGCAATTCGTAATTAAAATATATGTCGCATTAGGAAATAATAATAGAACAAAAAATAATAGTTTCACAAGTTTACTTAAGTTAGAATCGATTTTATTTAAAATCCACTCAAGTTCTCTGCGATTGATTAGAATCTCCCGCTGTCTATTCCCCACTCTCTTCTTTTTAGCTTTAATTTTCCCATGGCTGTTTGCTTTTCCCATCGAAGTAACTTTTTCTTTTTAAATAGGAGAATTTTTATTCTTAATGGAGATCATTTCGTAAGAGTTTTGTTTTTCTAGGTTTTGAACTATAGTAATTCTTCCTTTATTTTTGTTTGTTTTGTTTGGGAAGTAAGAAAGTCAACCATGCAATTTCAAGCAAAAAAAACATTCATTAAAAGCACTTAAAAGGTGGGATGGCTTGGATATTTATTTCTGCAAACCATTCAGGTTGCATGCAGACTTTGTTTTTGCTTCTCTCCAATTGTTACTTAGTTTTCTTCCATTACAATAAAGAAAAGTTTGTTGAAAAGCTTTTTAGAACGCTATGGATAATTGATATTACATAGAGATTTTTCTTTTACGTAGGAACTGAAAAGATTCTTTGATATCTGAATTTCTTGTCAGATTATAAGAATATGTAGTGTAAAATAGTAATTTTTTGTTGGTACTTACAGAAAAAAACCCAATTTTTTTTTTATGGAAGATTAATATTTTCCTAACTATTAAAGTAGCATCACAAAATTTTTTTTCAAGAAGTTTACTTTTTTAAAATAATTTTTTTAAATTTTTTCACTTTATTACTGTAATAAATTTTGAAAAAAAGAGAAAATAATTAGCGTTTATGAAAATTTTTTTGGGGAGGGGTTACTTTAGTTTATGATCTACTTAGAAAAAAAAGGAACTGCAATTACTTTCTTTTTCAACATGATGAATGCATACATGAGTATGTATGTATATCGGATGAACTCATTTCTACTTGTATTTGCACAATTGCATAGTGAGTGACACAAATCCAACCTATTTTCTCTTCATTTAATATTTAAAGTTAAAAAGGCCACCTGAGTGAGTCAAGTCGCCAATGGAAGCGATTTCTCGCCATTTTTCCAAGGCACGTCTTTACCTGTTTTCCACCTTGAATAATAATAATAGAAAGTAGGTATTTACTTGGGCGCCACCTATCGTGTCGATTCGAGGGGAGCGCTCCACCAGCAGCTGTAGCTGACCGTGACACAACGTCGAGTCCGTCGCACAGTAAGCACCTGTGGAAAGGATCTGTTTCCGATCAACGCGGCCTTACTGTAGTGTACCTGGCGAAGAAAGTTTCGTGCACTTTAGCACGTGCAAGGGCAGTGGGGCGTCGTGAGAAGAAGGAGACCCCGTGCACATCTCTCTTTTCCTACTTGTCATCCACACACTGTGTTGTAGAGACAAAAGTTGTAAAAAACATAGCATGACGTCTAATATGGCAAGACATACGCACTCGAAGACGAAAGCTGCGCCCCCGGTTCCCTCCAGCCGGCGTACTGGATCGGTAACGGGTTCGGTGTCCGACGCTCGGGCCAAGACAATCCTCAAGGAAGCCGTCGACGCCGTCGTCAACAGTTTCGCAAAACATACACACGGATATGGTAGAGGTGAGCGGCTGATTCCTACTTTTCCTTTTCTTAACACCCTCTTCGCCTAGTGTTTCCGACCCCAAAATAAAACAATTGTCTTTTTTTAAATATTAATATCATACTCTGACTTCACTCAAATACGGAGAGACAAGGGGATGCTCGTTTGATTTAAATCAAACTTATTTTACACTATGTATTTCTCGTTCTTGCATTTTAAAATTTAAATTTAAATAAAAAAAATCTAACCTTTAGATGTGTGTAAAACTGAACGTGCATTAAAATAATTCCAAATTTTATGGTAGCAAAATCATCGCCATAATACATCATAATTGAAAAAAGAAAAAAAAACAACAACTTATGAATATATCGGAGCTTTATTATAATTTCCTAAGGTATTTTTTAAAAAAGAAGTTGTGTTGTGTTCTTTAACAGATGTCTACGAGAGTTTTAAATAACATGAGTATTTTTTTTTAATGAATTTCTTTTTCTATTTTATATTAAAGCCTTTCTTTTTTTTATAATCCAACCTTTAGATGTGGGAAAAACTGAACATGCATTAAAATAATTCCAAGTTTTATGGTCATTGCCATATACATCATAATTGAAAAAAGAAAAAAAACAACAACTTATGAATATATCGGAGCTTTATTATAATTTCCTAAGGTATTTTTTAAAAAAGAAGTTGTGTTGTGTTCTTTAACAGATGTCTACGAGAGTTTTAAATAACATGAGTATTTTTTTTAATGAATTTCTTTTTCTATTTTATATTAAAGCCTTTCTTTTTTTTATAATCCAACCTTTAGATGTGGGAAAAACTGAACATGCATTAAAATAATTCCAAGTTTTATGGTCATTGCCATATACATCATAATTGAAAAAAGAAAAAAAACTTATGAATGGAGCTTTATTATAATTTCCTAAGGTATTTTTTTTTAAAAAAAAATGTGTTGTGTTCCTTAACAGATGTCTATGAGAGTTTTAAATAACATGAGTATTTTTTTTGAATGAATTTCTTTCTCTATTTTATATTAAAATAGCAATATCGGTCAAACGAAAAAGATAGAAAATTGTTCACAATTTTTTTATGCTGTTGCATAGGTTATCTAGAGATGTGGTTAAATTACAACTTTACAAACATATTCCCAAATCTGCAGAATAAAGTTCCCTAATTCTAAGTGGCATGGTAAAATTATCGATATTAACGAGTTGTTTTAAGAAAGTATAATAATTCGATTGAGAGTCTTTACTGGGGTAATGGCCAGTCTTAAATCTGCAATTCTGACATTTCGTTTTAACGAAACAGAAATATTTAAAGATATTTTGTTTTTGTCTTGATGGTTCTATTGCAAGAATGACTAGAATGGTGGAGGACGATTCTCTTGTTGGTAGTAGTACTCAATAGATGGATATTTTACAAAATAATGTAGCTCTTACACATTACGTTTCTGATATAAAAATGTATTGAATACGGTCTTATATCCGATGGTTGATAAATTGGTGAATATATAAGGTTCAATATAGTCTTCCAGGGCGAAAGCATTCCTTGAAACCAAACAAAGTTGAAATCTGAGGCAAGATATTTCGCAAGGGGGGAAAAAATCCAATTGAAATTTTCGTACAAAAAAAGTATTAGTGAAGTTATCCAACCATCCTAAAAGTGTGAATTTTACGAAAAATTGACAAATCATTTTACGATTTTATTTCGTAGGCCATCTTATTAGCTTTATAAAAATACCGAGTTTATTACTTGGTATTTTTATAAAGCTAATAAGATGAACAAGATCATTAGATGACAATAAGACTATTTGGTAGAACAAAAACTACAAATGTTTTAGTAAAAGCAGATTTAAGCAAGATGTCATATTTTAAAACGCATTTTACTTGAATTATTATTATTATTATTATTATTTTTGAAAATACTCAAACGGAGCCAGCTATTGCTAAAAAAGTTTTGGAAATAATTAACTGAAATGGTAGGAGTGCTTTAACTTTCAGATTTATCAATCACTTTATTATCAATTTTACAGTTCCTAATGTTAATATAATCACTGTTTTTTTGAGCCATTTTATATAATAACTGAGATAAAGTGCTCCAGTTTTTATAAAAATTAAAATATCTCTCATCCTGAAGGTCATTTCAAAAATGAATACCTTAGCAACACATCAGAGTTGAAAAATTGAAAATTTGCTCATAAACTTTTGGTAAAGAATGGGCCACATTTGTGTTATTTCTTGTCAATTTTTACCCCTTTTTGTAGTAATAATTAATTTTTCTCTTCTTAATTTTAGCGCATTTTTCTTAAAGTGTACTTATAAATCTGAAAACAACAAACAACCCCCATATCTCCATTTTCTTTAAAAAAAAAGTTGTTGCAAGTAGTCGGATACCTTAATGTCATTTGTTGGTCGTTATTCTCATTCTTAGGAGCACTATGACACACCCCTCTCTCTTTTTTTTCCATTTACGTAAAGTGAAGTGTAATAAACAGTATTTGGGTATAGAATTTCATCTTTAACAAAAAAATTAATTGGACTAATTTTCTTTCGTAACAATTTTTTTTAGAAAAGTGTTTATTTGTTTATATATTATCTCCTCCAATATTGCACAGTTATAATAGTCTATTTCATTGTATGTCTGATGTTAGTATTAACTGAAAAAAATTTTTTGTGTACAATTAGAAACTTTGGAACTTTTTTTAATTTTTCTAGAATATACATATATACTTCACCCATTTTATTTTGTCTCTTTACCAGAGATTTGATATTCCAACTAAGCCACCGCAGTGATTTGAATTATGAATATAAGGCACATGAATTTTTAAAAATCGGTTCTATGCACCCGTAATGAAAGAGGAAGACCCTGGAATTAAAGGAATATATTTATTTGGAAAGCAATAAAACTCACAAAACTATTTTCTTTTCTGAAAAAATCGTAATTATTACAATATGAAGGTTTTTGAAGTGAAAACTTCTTTAGCGGTTTGGTAGGGGAAAATCTTACGGGTCCGCGTCACCGACATGCTCTGACTGGCGCATGCGCAGTGTGCTGTTCGCCGTAGACACTTTTTGGATGGGTGAAATCTCGTGCGTTCGCGTCACCGACATGCTTATAGTAGTATATCTGTAGCTATACAGCTGACGTAGAGTGCTGTGCATATCTTATAAGTGAAATTCAATGGATTTAGTGAAAAGTTCAATGTGTATATACTGTGCATTGCTCGTTGCGATTCCGAAAATGGGCAATACATATTAATGGTTGCCGTTTCTATTTCGCCTGGAAAATCTATGAGGCAGATACAACCATTTTTATTCGAAAATTGGATGATTTATACAAGAGAAGGTTCTGAAATACTCGAAAAAATATTTGGCGAAAAATAGGATAATGTACCGATGATTTTAAGTGGAGACTTCAATATTAACTTTGCAGATGATAAAAATCTACCACTCATTGAATATCTAAATGAAACACTTAATTTAAATATGTCCAATGATCGAAAACTCAGTACTACAAAATATAAAACGACGATCGGTGTAGTTTTTACGCGATACCTAGATAAATTTGAATCAAACCTTTTCCTTTCTTACTTTAGTTACCATAAGCCTATTGTATCTTTTTAGAACAAAAGGAAATAATGGAAAGTACACTCGTAAATAGATTTTAAAAAAGAACATATGTAAAATCTATTCCAAAACTGTATGAGAATTGGATGTTAGGAAAGAATTCCGCTTTTTCTAAAGAATATTTTATTTGAAATAAGTAAAATAACTCGTAAGACGGAATTGCTTTCCTGGAATGGTATTTTTGAAACGACTAGGGAAATAATTACCAGGAATTCTCTTGAAATGTTTAATTAAAGCAAAAGTACATACTATTGAGAAGTCGTACATAACTGTGCTCATCGCTTAAGCAAGCCAAAAACTCATTAAAATATTTACCTTTGGTTTCTTTAGTACTTTCAAAATCTTTATAATTAAAATTTATCCTTTTATTTTATATTTCTGAATTATTTTTCTAATCTCTAACATAAAAAAGTCATATAACTCCTCTTAAAATTAATTTACATTTTAGCTCGATGAATTAAAAATAATTTAAATTTCCCTTCAGTGATGTAGAGAATAACTTGATTGATCAATTGCCAAAATTTCATATAATAATTTTGAAGAAATGGGTGGTTAAAGTGACTTGTTATAAGTTTTGTTTAAGTTTATTTTATGCTAATTAATTCAAATATTTAGTAAATAAAATTTGTTTTTCGCACTTTAGTGACTTCATCGTTGCCTTGGATTCAAAAAATGTAATTCATGAGAAATCTTTCCTCAATAAATAGACCATCGCTCTGCGTGAAATTTTCGGAATTACTATTTATTAACAAATAAGAATGCCATGCCGCTCATGAAAAATTTAATGAGAAAGGAATTGAAGGTTAAATTTTAGTAAATAATCATTTCTCATACCACTAAATTTCACTTTAATGTACCGTCAATAGTCTATTGACGCATCTGAATTCTAAAACATAATCTGATTTAGTTTTCAATTGTTGCTGTCAGTTCAATAGGCGAGATACTGTTTTCATTCCGTAAAACATTTAAGTTATGAAAAATAAGGTGATTTTCTGTATGTTTAGGTTAAGCATATTTTATTTGAAGAATCCCAATCAAAAAAGGAATTAAATATTTGTCGATAATAATTTTATCTAGCAATTTGATTTTTTTATTTCACTTGTAGCATTTATTCTCCCTACTTTTGTTATTCAACATTTAAAATTACTTTAGTAAGTACAGACGAACATACATTTTAAAGCATAAAAATAATTCTCCAATTTTAAAAAGATTACATTCTACGATATCTGTTACGAAATTTAAAATGAAAAAAAAAACAATTTCCCAAAACTGATTATGATTTAAAATAATCTTAACTTTGTTAAATAAAAGTTTGAATCCATTTCCAATTGCCGTTAAACGATCTTTGATTAATGCTTGATGGCTGCAAATGAACTATTTTTCTCCGGTTGATCCGAGTAATGCTGGTTCCCTGTTTAAAACTATTTTTAAAATTTATAGTTGAGATATGTTGTTTATGTATGTAGAAAAAACTCAAAAACCTAGATTTGAATACTATATTAAAGTCATTAAGGAAGCAATCCGTTTACGAAATAGAAACAGGAAAAAACTGCCAGGTTATCACAACCATTTAAAAAAATTAGAATTTTATAAAGTTAAAAGGAAATAATGTAATATAAAATTATACTGCTATATTCGAATTCATACTAATTCATTAAGTTTGTTAGTTTTTTAAAAAAATATTTTATAGTGTTTGTATTTTTATGTTGCAAACATAAATTACAAACCATTCTCAGCAATTGATTAAAAATCATATTTCTTTTTGGGTGAAAAAAACCGAAATTTTAAAATTAATTTTTTGAAACATACCTAACAGTTTTATGATAAGATTAAAATTAACAAAAAAATACATATTCACTGAAACAGGAAAATAATGGCATAAAGCTTACATTGATTTTTTTTGTGTGTGCAATATTCAGGAAAATTGACATGAAAGTTTGAGTTATAAATTTATTTACATTTCAGCTTGCAATATTTTGTTTCATCATAAATTTAGGAATTATTAAAATTAATTTTATTTATACTTCATTGGTTTACATATCTTTTTGTGTGTCATTAATTTACTTTTTAATGCCCAATCAATTTCATTACAACCCATCCTCTCGCTTATCAATTACTTCTATTGGTAATTTTCTGCTAAATTCGCAAACATCTACGAATTCTCTTCCCCCCCCCCCAAAAAAAAATCTACAAAAATCTCGAATACATTTGTCATTTTCTTTTTGCGAAAGCTTTTGTGATCTGTTAAATCATGGTTTATAGTATGTAAAGGTTAACTGGATTAACTGAATATGATCATAATAGCTTAAGAATATGATTAGCGACTTCCTTTTTAATGAAGAGTATAACGTTTTACATCATCCATCCAAATGCCATCTTGAGAAACCGTGAGGATGTGCTATATACATAGGTATATGTATGTAAAATGTTACTAGTATTTTGTATTTTTATGCTAATCGACGTGTGTGTGAAATAATGTTCTTTTTAAAATGTAATAAATAAGTCGTATTCTGTGAAATAAAAAGGTTAAAAAATTTCCACCTAGATGGAAATTGAGTTGGTATAAATGAAGAAAACAATAAATGACTGCAAGAGACAAAACACAAAATGATATAAAAAAAATTACTTATTTGCATTCAAATCTGAAAATTGTTATCGAAAACTTTTAAAAGAGATGCATATTATAGTAATAAGAATAATAAATTGCTTACTTTATAGAGAAATTAATGTAGTATTTAGTTATATCTAATATTTAATAAGTATTTGATATTTATTTAAGTTATGAAACTCGTTTCAATCGAGAAAGGGGATTAGTAAGAGCAATTTATTATTAAAAATGTTTCCTTTGTGAGAAATTTTTTGAGTTTTTTATTTACTGAAAAACAAAATTAGCATCTAAAAATGCTTTTGAAAGAACTTGTATAAGTAAAAGAAAACTTCACGCATACATTTTGGAAAATATCGTATTCGCCACGCGTTTTAAAGAATTTTACTTTTGCTACAAGGTACTGGATTTGTAAAATAAAAATTATTAAATGAAAATTTTTATTTTTAACCATGAGAATTAATGAATTGAATTAGAATATATTTTTACATACTAAAACTCTCTGAAGTAAAATTTCGTGTGTTGTCAGATTCGTTTTAGCTAGGAAAGATATTAACCAAAATTTGTCAAGGCCCATTCCTGTGCATTCCATCTTTCATTTTTCAACCTTAGTCATGTCTTATTATATCACAAAGTAGTACATTTGAATATAACATATTTAGATTAAATCAATATTAAAAAAGAAAAAGGCTTTTCAACAATTCATAATCCTCTGTGTTCTGCAGAGATTACAAATTGATTAAAATTTTTTTATCAGGATAAAACTTGTTAGTCAACTTTGTCTTTTTTCAAGTAATAGCATCTCTTTTAATTTTTGTTGGCAAATATTAGATTTTTGCAAGAATTTATTATTTATTTCTGTTGTTTTTTGATTGAATTAATTCAAAGACGATCATTTTAAGCAATTTAAATTTTACAATATTGTTGCCCACCCCTTTTTTTTTAAAGTTAAGCCTTTTTTTACACTAATACTTTTTTATTTTATTTTCTGAGTTGGTCATTAGTAATATATTTTATGCTGTTTAAACTGTATAATCTTTAAACGTAAAACGTGTCTACAAAAGTTAGCAAAAACTTACAGGAACTTTCATTACAACATTAAAAAAAATTTAAATAGTTTTATCTGTTTCAATTATGAAAGGGATGTTTCTCCTTTTCTATCATGATTTTTGTGCAGAAAAGTATTAGGATTTTTTCGATGCAGAAACGAATTTCTTGGAGTTTTTAATTAATAATAATAATAATAATAATAATATATATATATGAATAAAAAAATTCTATATAGTAAGGATTAAATTTCCATATTTTTAACAGGTAATCATTTTAGATTTATTATTCTTCCTAGATAGTTTTAGATACCCCATTTTCTAGTTATAGATAAATTTACTTTTTTTAAAATTATTTTTAAATTCATTATATCTTTTAAATTATATTATCTTAGAGTCTCTAAGATAATGGTAGTATGTTTACACAACTCTTATTTTTTTTTTCTATTCTTTTCATACTTTTGCTAAGTATTATTTTTCAGCCATTGCTTTGTTTTGAATTTGTATTTGGGTCCAGAATCTGGCAATAACTTGTTTATTGTTCTCAGATTTAGCGCGGGCTCTGCATTTCTGTATGCAATTTTTAGGTAAGTTACCTTTTTCTCATAATGGATTTAGATTTCCTATCCATTATTTCCAATAATTTTTTGCACGTTGTTATTAACAGAAAGGGGGAAGATTGGTTGGCCAAAAAACATGTTCAACCCCACTTTTATATAGATAAATTTTTTTGTATATAAGCTGTCCTAAGTCAGCAAAGTTGATAATACTTAGCTCTCCATTCTTTTATATTTTTATATTTAACTCTGTTACTTCAATTTTTCATATCTCCTTTTAAATTCTGTTGTCTGTTGTCATAAATTCTGTTGTCCTTTTAAATTCAATCTTGCAATTACAATTCTTTTCAGTTTTAATCATGTTAATTCATATCTCTCTTGTAGAGAAATTTTGATAATATATATAGATAGATAGATAGATACTGCGAAAACATTTTTAAGACTAATACATTGGTTTTATGTGTTATCGGATTCATCTATGCATCAGTTTAGGGAGTTATTTTAATGTGTTTTTGGATTCCTTTTTTTGGATCTTTCATAAACAGTTGGAAAAACAATCTGAAAAAAAAAAAAAAAAAAAAAAAAAAAAACAGCTAAAATGCTATTTATTTTTACAAATTTTCTGTTTCTTCGGTGTTGTTTTTCATAAATATTACCTTTTGTCTAAATTTGTTCTCAAATGTTCATTTATTTTTGGTGATATAAAATAATTTATTTGCTCGTTTAATTATGTAAAAAGCTCCTGAATCTCCCAATTAAGTAGCAATGGAAACGCGTTAACAATTTGTGTATATACTGTAAGCTGTCTGTCTCACAGGCAATGGCAACTTTCATTCCTTCCCTGCGGGAAGGACACGACAACAACAACAACAACTGTAAGCTGCATATTTCATTTGTTCATCTTTGCAGTGTTGTTTCTGTTATTTATACCTGGGATTTACAGTTCTTTTAGTCGCCCATCCGGTATAGTGGTTAGCGAAGCTGGCTGCTGTGCCGTAGGGCCTGGGTTCAAATCCCAGAGAAGACATGGATGTTTGTAAATGTATAGTGCCTTAGCGACATGGGGGTACTTTTTAATAGCCGTCGAGCCGCAACTCTCGTGTGGTTGGTGGAAGGGGAAGAGAGGTGGGAAACCCCTGACCACTCCCAGGGTGTTCTCCCTCAAAATTGGGGTGGAACCGAGCCAAAACGTACTGTCACCTGCATGGTGCTCAAAGCTACGGCTAACGACAGGCGTACAATATAGCCCGATGCCATGATGAATTTTGTGGGCATTGATTTGACTACGTCAGACAGGTGGCATTAGCAACAACAACAACAACAACAACAGTTCTTTTAAGAAATGAATTATTGATTTTGATCCCAGTGATGTCCTAATTTACACATTAAGTTATCTGAATTTAGTTTGTAGAAATTGTTATTATTTTGCGCGAAAAGTTTTCATCCATTCAGGCCTCCAGAAGCAGCCAATCAATCTAGCTATACCGTGGCTGTGCATTTACTATCAAATATATATGCGGAAGTTCTTCAATCTAAAACTCGTCAAAGATGTCCATACTCGTTAGAAATAAATAAGAAAAAAAGGATATATTAATTTAAAAATATTTCCAAAATGTATTATTCCTTTAACTTTTTTCACACTAATCTGTTGGTTATTGCAAAATATTCTGGAATTATTATTTTATCCAAATATTCTCTTTATTAAGTATTACTTTATTTAATAAAAAATAACTTTTATCCGAAACAGAGTCAAAATTTCTAATCATTGCGACGATTCATGACACAATAAAAGCAAACAAGATAATTTCATTGAAAAAAAATTTTTTTTTTGAAAATTATCAGTAACTGAAAGTATTGTAAGTAGTTTGGGTACTGATTTCTGAACAATGTAATTTCCTTGTCATATGGGTATTAAAGATTAAACACGTCTGAATATTTTTAGAGAGCATTTCATTTGATATGTGTTAGTATTAAAAAGCACATAGATGGATTCTAATTCAAATGTTAAATGTTTCTATGACAACAGTTGCAAAATGAGAAGTTAAAGGGTGGAATATTCTAAAAAGTGAGGCAGCGTTTATAAAACATTTATTCTTGTTTGTTGAAGCTAATTGACATGTAAGAAATTCCATAGAATGGGAATAATAAGTGAGATAAGATGAAAACAGGGCCGGCTCTAGCAGTTTTGCCCCCCCCCCGGACAAAAATGCCGCCCCTCTCCACAAAGTAAAAAAAAAAATATCAAAATTTATAGAAATTGTCTTAAACACACCCCTATAAAACTTGAATAGTTCTTGCAAAGAAAAAAGCAGCATAACAGTGTATATACAAATATTTATTAAAAATTTGCAGTTTTTAACTATTAAATTTTTAGGAGTATTTTTTAAATCATATATATTGTATAAAAATTGAAAACAATTACTACACACGGGTACACATTCAATTAAATTTGCCTTCCAAGGCATTAATTGCTTGGTAAATTGTAAAAAAATAAAACTCTATCTTGAATTTTAATTCAGGATCTTCCACCGGATCCTCTTATGCTTCGTAATTAAAGTTAACATTTTTGAGTCGAACTCAGTGACGTGGCAGAGTCGCCTCAAAGTTAGCAGAGATATCAATCTCGTCGGCCAGTTCTTTTGCATCACAGAGCACTTCATCATAAGTCACATCCGATCGAAGATCATTAAAAAAATCTTTACAATTTCTTGAGAGTTCCACAGCAGATGTTTGGTCGTCATCTTTTCTTTGCAATAGCTTGCTTATTGGATTTATGCAATTTAAGATTTTATACCAAATAATGATGGAGCATAGTAACTTGAATTGCTTACAAAACAAAGGGGAAAAAAGCCCATATTTTGCTTTCGTTTGAGTACTGTACTTATTTATATTTAATATATCTAGAATCGATAACTATATGGTAGGATATTTTCTAATAAAGTATATTTTTCAGTATTAAAATTGAGAAATCAATTGAACTTATATTTTCAACAAACCCACATATACATCTATATAAAGCACACACAAAATGTAGAATGTACATGCTTTTTAATCTAAGAAAAATGTTGTACAACTCCCACAGAAAAAATACTTTCCATTAATCTTATTAATATAGCACTAGAAATTATTAATCTTTGTATTAACTAAAATTTACACTAGTAAAAATTCTCAAAAAATATATAACACTATTTAAAATAATAATAAAAAATACATTATATATTTATCTGTCAAATAAGATTCTGTCTTTTCGCTTCCTCAAAAAATGTCATTTTGAAATATTTTAGATAACATTTAAATATAAACACATGCGTAATTTCATTTGGAAATATATTTAAAATACTAAAACAAAATAATACAACTAAATTTATCTCTCTTTGCATCAAAAAAGAAGAAAACTTTGAAATAATTCACCTATTACTGACCTAATTCACAAACTTTAAATTTTCCGAAATAATTTTTTAAAAATGCCTTTTCGATACTTCAGTTAGCAATAACGCATAATAATATATTTTTTTTATCCAATGGTTTTGAGGATTGGTATTTTCACCATTGGGCAGACCTAGTACATCCCCAGGAGCTGGTATCACTCTTTAGTGCGGCGCTCTATAGGCGGATACCAAACGCCGCAGGTAGTTTTGACGCCCAGTTCCTTCACAGAGGCAGGCACATGAGCTCTGACGACGTGAACCTGTACTAGGATTTTAATTTTCGGAGAGTGCCCAAGTCAAACAGACACTGTTGGGATCTTTTACATGTCGTATAATCATACGACATGGCCGCCGTCGATTTTCTGCAAATCGAAAATCCACCGACTTGGGCTGGGGTTGAACCCGCAACCACGGGTTGAACCCCTAACCACGCCACCCAGCCGGATCTTATATGGATATAATTATCAAATAGTATTACTAAGTTTCTCTTGATGTATAAAAAGAGAGAAGAGAGAAATCTAAAACCACATCGGTTATATTGATTTAATATGATGATTCAGGAAAATAGAATCAAAATTTAAAATAAACAAGACAAATAAACCACATTTTTTTTAAAATTCTGGGAACAGTAATAAAGGTTGTGCAATGTCATATTCACGAAATGGAAGCTCTCTAAAGCTCTCATTATTTCGATTTAATCCAAAAATAAATTTTTCAATCCATATCTCTTAACTATAACCATAGATACGTATATATAAAATTGAAATTAGAATAACGTAGTTTTAACTCAGTAATCCTTTCATTTAAAATCGTTGCTCACTTATGTGAATTTATTTATCACAAACATATATATATATATATATATATATATATATATATATTATTAACAAAAGATTAATCTATTTAATTTATTATTAAATTGGAGCCCCAATTAGATAATGCTTCACTTTTCCTCCCTGTGTTGTTATATTGATTTATTAGGCCAGCAATATATCTGATTTACTTAAAGAGAAACACACAAGCTTGTCTTTGAATTCCTAAAACTTTACAAAAAAAGAATATTTTTATTTATTTCTCACCTTCTATCTTATCTTTGAAACTTGTAGTTAGAAACAAAATCTGCAGAAAGAAGTATTTCGAAGGAATAAGTAACTAATCTGAAGAAAGAAATTGTTACAATTTAGAATACAAAAGAATTTATTTAGTTTATAGGAAATAAATGCGTCACACTACCTTTATTTTGCAGATGATGTTACCGCCTTGATTTTTTTATTCCCCCCCCCTCCTCCAAATTACAAGTTATAATTTTTTTAATGAAATTGATCCCTTTTAGAACTAAAGGCAAAAATTGTTAATGAGATAAAAAAATATTACAGTTAAAAATATAAAAAAAAATCACATGTAAAATTAATGTTTCTTTACTAACTCATATGCGTTCGAAATTTAATCAGTCAAAGCTGAATCAATTATTTCTCTAATGTTGCTGCTAAGAGAGATAAATATTAATATGAATAAATACTTAAAGTTTTATTTGCTGCTGAAGTAACCATTACGTACGTTAAAAATATTAATTATTGTATTAAAGAGATTTTATTTGTATAGACAATTTCTTGTTTATGGAATTGCTATATAATGTTACATAAACACAAATAATTATTAATATAAGAATCTCACACGAAAGTTTGGTTAAAAAAAATAATGAATAAAAAAAATGTTGCGAAATTGCTTAAAAAAAATCTACTTAAAACAGTTTGGTGGTTCATTCCCGTCTCAAATTGCTGATTCAACTAAATAGCTCATAATAAAGACAAAATCTGAAATTTAAAAAAAAAATTATATATATATATAAATAAATAGTTTTAAGTATTAGTATTTACTTTATCCACATAAATCAAGATTCCAGAACTTTGATCCAATGGGTCGTGCTGATAGGCTGTGGAATGAGATTCCTTCAAAGACTAAATACTTTTAGTTCACGAAGTGATGTTCAATAGACAGGAACTGATTTGGCCAAAAAGTTTCAAGGATTTACTATTTCCCACGAAAAGCTGGAAAAATTCTTGACTCTTAGTGGGTGTTACTTATAAGAGGGTGTTCTTACCCCACTGCTGGGGGAACGAAAATTCCTTCGACCAGGAAGTTCGGGGTGAACGATTGCAAATTGCTGCAGTAGGATCAGCTAAAATTTATAGCCGAGGTTGAAATCCACAATCCAATAAAAAATAGCTACTTCATGGATTATTTAAGCCCCGTGCCATACCCGGGAGTATAAAAATACAGAAAGCTGACGACTTACCGGGACCCCCTTTATATTAGTGTAGCGAAAATCTTGTCAAGATAAGAATATGTACCAGTATCCCGAGGTCGGATGCCCATACACTTGTAAAGTCAAACCACCGCGTAGTACAATTTTTATTTTTCTAAGAAATATAATCGTAATGTACACCTTTTTCTAGCAATGGTCGGCTTTTCAATTCAGTCTAAAACAAAATAACTATGTTCCGCGTTTCCAAAATGTAAATAATAATATTTTAGAAAATATATATATAATTCCATCCAAATTTCTTCGTAAAAAAAAATTCAAATTTAGTTCAAATGCCGCTCGGGACATGTGTCCGGTTTGCCCGGACCTAGAGCCGCCCCTGATGAAAAGAAATATTAATGCTGAGAGTAAAAATTATACCTGAAAAAAAATTTCTAATTTTCTAGAGAATCGTATTAATGTTAAAAAATGAAATACATAATGAATAAATAACAATCAGCTGCACAAATTATTTTGTACGCAAATAAAGGCTAAAAATACATAAATAAGAATAAGACTGAATGAATGCTCGGTGAAAAACCGTCCACGGTTCGTCATCAAATTTGTTCTTATAAATATTTTTTAGATGTTTATATAGACAAATGATCGCCAAACCATCGATCGCGAGCTACTTGAAGCTCGCGGCGACATTTTTGTTCGATTGCGTTAACGCGCTCCTGTTGACCTTTTATAGAGACTGATTCTGAAGAGTTCTAATCTTGTGTTATGGAGCATTGTGATTTTCAAGAAGGCAATGCTGTAGTGGAAATGGTACTGATTGATTTTCAAAACAATTTATCTGTAAAATCACTTTCTGCAACTTCTAAAAATACCTGGCCTCTTGTTCCTAAAGAAAAATACCCATTTTGGGTTCGGGTTTGTCTCAAAGGGAGGGCAATGTTCAACTCTACACATGTGTGTGAGATTTCTTTTTCAAGTATGAAATTTATTAAAAATAAGTGCAGAAACAGACTCACTGAGGAACACTTGAACAACTGTATTATAATAATAGATATTACCTGCTCTCCCAACATTAAAATTTTGTTCAGGACAAAAGAAAAAAAAGAAACAAAAATAGTTCCATCCTTTTCATTAAATTTAATAGTGTGATAAAATAATCTGTTATTACATTTGCTATTTATTACTATCCACACTTTAATTTATTTCTTACTTACAATTAAGTTTCTTTTTGTTATATATAGTTTAATCAAAATTGATTTAATATTTACTAGAAATGTAAGTTTATAAGCAATAAACAAATTTTTCAAAAAGTCGATATTTCTTTTGGTCGATAGCTTACAGTATAGGATTTAAAAGCGACGGATTAAAACTATTTTAGAGTTCATTTAATCTAAATATATTGTACAAATGCAATGCTTTATGAAACTAGACACTGTTGTCGTTAAAAGATGAAAATAAAAGCTGGAATGTGTTATATTGTAATGACCTTTGAAAAATTTGTGTAAAATTTATACTTTAATAGAGGTTAATTCTTCTTAATAGTTGAAATGCTGTTATGAATAGGATATTTAAAATGGATGTTATATTTCTGCTTTTAAAAATACGTACTGCTGAGTTTTTAGTCGGTACCTTCAATACGAAATAGACTTAAAAATAAAAATTACTGTTACGAAACATTAAAGTTTTAAACAGACATTTGCTTGGAATATTGTCTTATTAAAAATTATAGATCTTTTACTTTCATGTCTGTTTTAAATAGCAGAAAATATTGCCAAAGTTTCGAGGACACACACACAAACACATTTTAAAATAACTTACAGCGATTTTAAAATGGTTCAAGTAATTTTTATAGTTTTAGAAATTGCGATGATTTTGTTATCTGTGTGAATGAAACGTTTTTTGAAAGATTGTTGAAGTGTATCGATAAAAATGAGTCATTTCGTTAACATGATGCCAAAAATAAAGTGCAAATTAGAAAGCAAAAATGTGCGCGTAGTGGAATAAACAAAATTTTAAATGGAACTTGACGTTTTTCACATTGCTGTAAGAATAAATAGAGATAAGTATTAATTAAATACTGACGAATTTTAAAAAAAAGGTATATTTTTTAAAAATTTAAAATAACATTAAAATTTTAATTAAAAAAAGTGTTGTTATTAATATGTGCTTATATTCAAAGCCAACATGATCCAATTGTTTTAAAACTAATATAAAACTTGACTTTCAGTGGGTTTAAGAAATATTGTTTTGGGGAACGGTTAAATTTTAAAATTACATCAGGGTATGCTATCTTGAGAAAAAAAACTTGAAATCTAATATAACCCCTTGAAAATCTCATATGTAGAATTTGAAAATAATATTTAACTCAAATAAGTATACCGATTTTTACTATACGCCCTCTTGTATTTCATTCTTATAGTTAGCATAGGCAAACACAAGGGGGAGTTATCTCCTTTAAACTCTCAACCCTAAGCTTAAGACAGCGTTTCTAAAACTGTGATGCGCACACCCCCTTAGTGAGCGCCATAACCTTACGTGAGGGACGCGAGTCTATCGAAAATTTAAAATAATTATCAATTTATTAAAAGGAAGCAAAGCAAAATACATTATGACCTAATAAAACATAAAATACACATATTTACACTGATATAATATACCTATCAATGTATGAGTATTGCAAAAAATATTTGATAGTAATTTATCAATATTCAATTAAAAACAAGTTGACTACTGACTCCCACGAGCTTGCCACTCAAAATTATTACAAAGTTTAATTCTACTTGTAAATTTATCAAGATAAGCATTAAAATTTTTTTAATACTTATCTTGAACATTTCTACGAATTTAAAGTAGTATTGTAGCTTTACCGTCAAAGTGCATTATTATTGCATTGTTATTGTAAGAAATTATGTGCGACATTTTCCGGGATGAAAATTATGACTGAAAATTGGGTCGCAAATATTGAACGTTTGAAAAGCAGTGGCTTAAAATCTCGCTAACGGATTGCTTTGTCACATCTACTGTTTTTATATCAATTGTAATCTATTTAATATTTGTTTTATTTAAGTTAGGTTTATATCAATTTAATTTTTCAAATCTCAATTCCCGACTCAACTTACGTTTGCGTCAAATTATTTTTGTTTGATTCATAATATAGGAAAAGAAAAAGTAAAAAATTAATGAAAATTGATCTCTTTATAAGCAGTAATCAGTCATAAAAATTTGAACCTAGGTTTTTCCCACTATGAATATCAAGAAATAAAAGTTTTAGCAAAAATGTATGTCATTAAAAATTATAATTAAGTAATTTAAAATTCTCTATTTTGATATTAAATTTCAATATGCATAAAAATTCCACATTTATTTAATAATTGTCTAAAATTTTAACTTAAAAATGTACAGCCAGAGTTTTTTCCAAGTTAATTTTTAAGCTTTGCAAATAAGAATAAGAACCCTATAAAGTATAATTTCTTTCTCTTTCTCAGAAGACATATCTGGAAACTGTAAATATATGGATCTCTAATAGACTATGTTCCACACATGTACGATTTCGAATATTTGTTAGTTGTGATTTCATGAATCTGTACAGTAGACCTCTTAAGTTTATAGGCCAGTCATTTTGTTTTTGTTCTTTGGATATTCAACATACACAAAGACTCTAAGATAATTTATTTTTACACCAAAAGAGAGCAATGAAGCCTGTTTTGTTCCCTCAAATGTTTCTTCAAAAAATTCCAGATATTATGTATAGGGCAGGGGTGGCCAACCCGCGGCACGTTTACTACATTGGGGGCAACGTGAAGTTGCAACAATTGCACGCGAAGATTTATTTTTTTCTATTATTCATCTTACTACAGTTGATCAAATTATGATCAATCAAATGAATGGAGGGAGAATGATTCTCCTTTCTCTCGTCTGCCTTTCTCTCGGGTACGTGCACTGGGGTAGTAGTGTGCAAAAATCAAACAGTTGAATGTCATTAGAAACATTAATGAGGAATTAGTTGAAATTGAACATTTTAAACGCATAACACAGGCGACCAGGTATTAATCCGGAGGGGGTCGTCATCTTTCATAACGGGCGCGATTCACAACATAAGTTTATTGGCAATCATGATGATTTTGTGAGAAGAAATACCCAGCACAAAAGTAAAATTTAATCTGATTTGGGAGATATATGTGCCGTGAGATGCACTTTACCTAACGGTAAGCCCACTGTTGTCGTCGCAGTTTATATTTCTGTCCATCAGAATGTAGTTACTAACATAGATTCTATCCACGAGACATTATTAACATAGACAGAAGGTGGTTCTAAAGTACTGGGGTCTCATGTACATCCACTCATACATGGTGGTGATTTCAATAAAGGCGAAGGATTGAGATTAGTACAAGTTTTAAAATCAGAGCTTAATTTGGATTTTGTTCCTGGTTAAGCACTGGGGTCGACTAGATACGGTACACTATTGATTCGATGATTTCGCGATTTGTAAATCACGTATCTACCGACGTTCACGTATCATACTTTAGTTACCACAAGCCTCTTGTTTTAAATATAACAATAAAAACATTTTTTACAATTTTATTAAAATGTGGTTATCTCGTACCCCCCCCCATTTATAAATAAATAAAACCCTCAAAATTTTTAAAGAAATTTAATTATGCTCCAATTTATGAAATATTTAAAAATGTAATATCCATTTTGCAGGATTGATTCAGTTCTACGTTGGAAGATTTTCAAGATAGTAAAAAAATACTCTTCTTTTCACAAATTCTTTTGTAATTTCTCTTCAGGACGTTAATTGTTACCCATCTGATACCCAAATCGAAATTTTTGACCTGCAGCACTATACTGCACTAAAATAAAAATGTGAGGAACTTATTTCGAACTTAAGGTATTCGACTACAGTAAAATTGTGAATTTTACGAAAAATTAACAATTTTTTTATGATTTTATTTTATAGACCATCTTATTAGCTTTATAAAAATACCAAGTTTATTATTTTCCGTTCGCTAGAACAAAAACTACAAGTGTTTTAGTTTAAGCAGATGCCCTTACTTAAAGCAATATGTCATACTTTAAAACACGTTTTACTCGAAATGTGCTTTTTTTGAAAATGCTCAAACGGGGACAGCGATTGCTAAAAAGGTTTTAAAAATAATTAACTGAAACTTTTTTTGCATGTTCTGTATAATAGTAGGAGTACTTAAGCCTTCAGATTTATCAATCACTGTTTTTTTAAGCAATTTTATACAATAACTAAGATAAAGTGCCTTAGTTTTTCTGTTGCTTATGCCACCTGTCTGACGTAGTCAGATCGAGGTAGACGAAATTCATCGTGGCAACGGGCTAGAGATACGTCCGTCATTAGCCTAAGCTTTGAGCCCATGAAGGTGATAGCACGATTTTGCTCACGATAGAGGGCTACACCATTCGGATCCACACATTTAACGAGCACGTTTTCCATTTGTACTCGGCGAGTATTTGGTGGCATTATTCATCGAACCCGTCTTCCGGTCTGGCGTCCGATGCTCTAACCACTAGGCTACCCACGGCCCTAGATTTTGTAAAAAATAAAATATCTCTTATCTTGAAGGTCATTTGAAAAATGTATAGTATAGCGGCACACCAGAACTGAAAAATTGAAAATTTGTTTATAATTTTGTTTTTTTGGTATAAAAATGGGCCCCGTTTATGTTATTTTTTGTAAATGTGCATTTTTTTTTTTATTTTAGCAATGTGATATAATTTCTTTTTCTCCTCTTAATTTTAGCATATTTTTTAAAATGTACTAAACAAATTCGTTGTTGTTGCTTATGCCACCTGATCGGCAGTTATATCAGATCAAGGTCCAAGAAATTCATTGCGTCCAAGGGCTAGAATTTTACGCCT
This sequence comes from Trichonephila clavata, assembly GCA_019973975.1. Lineage (NCBI taxonomy): Eukaryota > Metazoa > Arthropoda > Arachnida > Araneae > Nephilidae > Trichonephila > Trichonephila clavata. The sequence goes on from BMAO01004546.1 coordinate 72,638, forward strand.
GTCGTTAGCCTTAGCTTTGAGCACCATGTAGGTGAGAGTGCAATTTTGTTCGGTTAAACCCCAATTTTGAGGGAGAACACCCTGGGAGTGGTCAGAGGCCTCCCACCTCACGAGAGGACTTACGGCTACTTAGAGTAACCCCATGCCGCGAAAGAGAGAGAGAGAGAGTACTATACATTTACAAACATCCATGCCTTCTCCGAGATTCGAACCCAGGCCTTATGGCACTGCAGTCAGCGTTACTAACCACTATACCGAATGGGTGGCTCTAAAAAAATCTAAAAACCACACAAAAAATCCCCATCTATCCATTTTTCTTTTAAAAAAGTTGTCGCAAGTAGCGGATACCTTAAGTGATCTGAATTCTATTGAATTTTGAGAAATTTGTACCAACAAGCAATTTATCCCAATTTACACGATTTTGCTGTCAGATATTGTTATAAGCTTGGATCAACATATGTTAGTGAAAAAAAAATATTTTGATGATAACATGATGTATAAAATCCATCTATCGCTCAAAATTAGCTGATATGCACCTAAAACAATCTAATTTTATTAGCATTTCTAAGAACCCATCCTAATATAGATAATTTTGTAAAAAAAACTACAAATTCAAAAGCCAATTGAAGCAGTACTGACTGTTCAGTGTAGTTATTTAGGATTAAATGTTTCGAATGATCATTTCTATTTGATTCCTAACCTAACTTATTGAACTTGCAAAAAATATAATAACAAAACCTACGATTGTACTTTTGTCTTATTTATTATATTATTTATAAATTTCCAATACTTGTTCTATCTGCGTAAAAATCCTGTAATCAGTAACATTTTCCCACCTTTTCTCTGTATCTTTTGGTTTGTTGGAAAAGTTTGAAGTGGGGCGCGCGCTGAATTGTTTTTCATGACACTCTTCTCGAGAAGGTGGCTCACCCCTGGCCTTTCATTGGTCAAGATAAATTCCATGAGAATAAAGAGAGAGATAAGTATTTCTTTGTTTATAAATAAAACAAACAAAACAAAAAACAAGGGAATGATAGGAATACTTTTATACTTTTCACGAAAATAATTGTAAATGTTTTGTATAATTTGTTTATGGAAATGAAATTAGTGTGTTTAAAGAAAACTTGATTTTATCTGGCTATAATTATGTAATATAAAACTCTCTCTAGTGATACTGTAAGTTTTTTCAACAGAAAAAGTTTAGACATATAAAATGAAAAACACCTCTCGTGTGTACCGAAGTTTTGACCCTATCTTTTAAGGGGGTAGGTTCATGAATTTCGGAGCCCAAACACATTTTTCACTTTTCCTCTTTTAATAAAATATGAATTTCTAAATTTCTAATGGTGCAAAAATTATCCTTCTACGGGCAGTAGAAGTATTTTTAATAATTTTTTGAACGTGTTTTACCACCTGTCAAAGTCTACTAAATCCATGATTAAAATCCCTTTTTCGCAAAACTAACATTTTTACCCTATAAGGAACATTTGTTCCTAAACTACTCCATTTAATGGCCTATAACTTTGCATAATTAATAATTTCATTCTAATACATACTTTAATAGAGGGATTTTTTCAAAAAAATATTCTGACTTAATTTATAGCATTAAACATCATGAAATTTCACTGTTTTTGAAGAAAGAAAAACAGATTTGGGCAAAAATTATTTTTTTAAAAAAATAACTATACGTCCTATCCATAAAATCTCTGATTAAAGTATGTATTATGGTTCAAAGAATATTCAGTAAAAAAATTGGAGATTTTTATTCAATAGAATGTTTATAAATGTTCCTTAAAAATACCTATTTTTAACATTACTGAGATACAGATCCTATTTCGTGAACCTACTTCCTTAAAAAAGGAGAGAGAAAAAAAGTTAAGCGGAAAAAAAAGGAAAACATGTACATTTAAAACATAAGATTGTAAAAAAAAAAGGTGTCAAGTTTTAACTGTTCATACGATTGTGATATTTTGCAGAAGAATTTGCTATATTTTTGAAGTTAGTGCTTATAATTGGGCTCTTTTATATTTTCCAGTTTTTAATGTAAAAGTAGAAAAAACAGAATTTTTGAAGGGATAACTTCTTTTACTCGGCTAAAGTCGACAATCCTGCTCGGGTTTTGAATCACGTTCGTTCAGTTTTGAATTGAAAACTTCTTTGGCGCGAGTTTTTTTTTTAAGTAAAAATTTTATGCACACTTTTCCCCGTGAAGTTTTATTTTCTTTATTTAAATACTAATGTCTTTCAGGCCACTTCCACTCAACTCCAGCGAGTGAACGAGAGAAGAGGAGCGTAAACAAAAAATTTTTTAGGGAAAAAATTATTCTTGTGTAGGATATGGAGCATAAGAAGGAACGAAACACGCCATCTATTTTTTTATTCAGTAAAAAGAGCATTTCAGCTCAAAAACGTCAAAAAAGAATTAAATTTCGAAATTTTAATGAAGTTAGTTGGCGAGAAATTGCCAATTTTTTAATTTATATTCGATATGACAACCAAGACATGATGAAAATAAAAGCAGCCATTGTGAAATAGTTCTTTTGTTTGCTTAGGAAATTTTAAGAAAAATAAACGTGGCTCTGAGGATTTTCCATAGTATATATATAGATGGCGTCACATAAATAGTGCTTGCGCATTACTGCAACGACCTTACATGAAAAAGAAGCACCTTGAACGTTGGCAGGGTGGGGATAGAAAAACATATATGTTACATAGATATAATCTATAGAAGTAATTGACGTATAAATATTTTTAAATAATTAGACTAATTGACAATGAAATCGTAGGGACTCATATATAAATATATAAGAATGCATATATATATATATTTAACTTAACAGAAAAGTATATTTTGAATGCTTTTTTTTTTAAAGAAAGTAACCCCAGAAAATATTGACTAAAATTCTTAATTTTTTTGAAACACAATAACCACAAAAGTGTATTCATTCTATCACATTCAGCCTTCAATAAATGAAAGTAACCTTCCGCTTACTTTTTTACCAAATTTAACAATACTTATAAATTAACAAAGCAGAACACACATTCTATATCTTTCAAGTAATTCATTCCTTTGATATTGGCTGAAATTTATGTTATTACTTAGAATTAGATTAAACTATTGGTATTAAAAGACCAAGAAAAACACTGACTTTAAGCTGATAGTTAGTCGTATAGTCATTAAAAATTAACTTTTGTCAAACCTGGATTTTGCCAAAACACACTAATGAAAGAAAACTTAAGACATGCTCGAATGAGTAAAATGCCAAAAATAAGACTCTTTGTTTATGGGAGTATATCTTTAAAAATTTCCAATAGAGCTTAGATTTTTTGTGACCTTAATAAATATATTTTAATCATTCTGTAGAAATACAAAAATAATTCTTTAGTTAATTTTTTTTCTGTTTCATTTAAGGCATAATATTTGATATCTCATAATACATGCTTATGCTTAGGTACCATTTAAAAAAAAATGTCTGTTAAATATGTAAAATATTTTTGCACATATATAATACAATACACAAAATATAGTTGAACCTATTTTTTTAGTAAAATATTAAGATAGTTTCACATTGAGAAAATTATAAAACTTTATAATTTTGAAATTTTTTGTCCCCCCCCCTTTTCACGTATAAAACTATTTCTAAAAACCTATCTGCTACTTCGACTAAAAAAACAGGTTCATTATATGCAAAGGTATCTTGAATAGAAGTATAAGAAATTTGGAACCATATAGTGCAATGGCTTTTTTTAGAAAGTGTACCTAGAAGCAAAAAATTATGCTTTGTAGAAAAAAAGAAAAAAACTAAACAAAACCTAAGCACTTGTAAACGCTTGTTTACATTTTTTGACTATTACTTTTTTCAAATTTTAAGGTTATTTTTTCAACGAAGGTATAAGTGTTATACATTTTTAGATTCAGAAAATTTGCACTATTTTTTAATACTAAAATTAAAAAATCGATTTTTGAATGTGTAGGATTTCCTAGTTCCCTCCGGTACGTCCATAGGAGTCCACGTTAAATTTCGTAAGTTTATGTACGTTTATGTTTTTCTCAGAAACTACTTACTTCTCATAGATAAAATTTTTACAGCAGGTTATGTGTACTATCAATAAAACATTAACGAAGGTTTTTTGTTTTGTTTAAAATTAAAATAATAATGAATTTTTCAAAAAATGTACAATCCTCCCCCCCCCCCCTAAAATTTAGTTTAAAAAAGCCTTATCTAAAAAGGTTTGCTAGATATATCTGTTGTTGTTGTTGTCGTGTATTACAAAGTGCAAAGGTGTATATAACAAAATAAAGATATAGAAATGAGTCAAATATTGCCAAAGGCGTGAATCACTGCCGTGGCAACATCCATGGCACGATCCAAGTATAGGATGTCCATGCTGTAGTCATTGTCTATTTTAAAAAGGGCACCAACAATGGAAGGACAGCTAAAAATATGTTTGGGATCCAGTTGCTTGCCGGCAGTGCCTGTATTTCACATATGATCTGGATCCATCATGCAGAATCTTCATGCCCTTAAAATGCTATGTCCTTAGTCTGGTTATTGTTGTTGTAATTTCTCGGCTATAATTTAATTCTGGCTGCGAGAATTTTTTTCGTGGGTTATAGCAGACCTTTTGTTTTGCGACTGCATTGTCATCAAATACCAGCTAGATATATCTAATTCCCTCCATTAAAATGTGTAAATATGTTAAAAGTATGCTCACTGAAAATTTGAGGATTATGTAATAAGTAGTTTTTGAGAAAAAGGTACATGAAGTAAAAAGTATATTAAATTTTTGAGAAAGCACGCTTTAAAGCAAAAATTTGTAATTTTTTAGCATTTACTTTTTTAGTACTTTTCAGTAGCATATGAAGCATTTTCTTTACCATCCTCTCCTACAAAAGGCTCTTCTAATTTTCTTCTTTTCATTATTTTTAACAATTTAAACTTTTTTTGGAATCTCAAGATGCTTCGTTCGGCTGGCGAATCCTACGTGCATCTAATTTTTTGAAGCATGACACACAGTTATAACTTGGTTCAATATTACAATGTTTTAAGATCATTAATACATTCTACGTTATGCTACATGACTATGACTACATACTACTACTTCAACCTCGACACCTCAACTGCCTCCCCCCCCCCTCTCCAGACTATCATACTACGCCAAGTGAAAGACTTTGAGCCACGGCAGATTTGAGTGCATCAGTCCCCCCTACGAGGTAGGTCTTCAGTTGTATTGGGCCAACCATTAGTTTGTGACCCATTGAGTGTATAAAAACAAAACAATAATTCTTAAAACCTAAATGAAGAATGGTTTCTCGCTCGTATTTTACAACTTAAGGTATCCGACTGGTTAAGACAACTTTTTATTAAAAAAAAGGAGATATGGGGATTTTTTGTTGTTGTTATTTTTAGATTTGTTTAGTGCATTTCAAGAAAAATGTGCTAAAATTAAGAAGAGAAAGAGAAATTACTATGTGACTAAAATGGGAAAAAATAGGTAAAAATGGACAAAAAATAGCATAAACACGGCCCATTCTGCACCAAAGGTTTATGAACAAATTTTTAATTTTTTCAATCTAATGTGTTGCTATATTATTCAATTTTGAAATGACCTTCAGGATAAGAGATATTTTCTTTTTTACAAAACTAGAGCACTTTATCTCGGTTACTATATGAAGACAGTGCTTATATTCACATAAGGGACTGTAAATTTTGTAATAAAACAGTGACTGATAAATTTGAAGGTTAAAACACTTCTTCTATTATACAGAACTTACAGAAAAAATTTCAGTTCATTATGTTCAAAACTTTTTTAGCAATCGTTGACCTCGTTTGATTATTTTGAAAAAATCACATTTCGAGTAAAACGCGTTTTAAAGTAGGACATCTTGCTGAAAGTAATGGCCTCTGCTTTTGCTTAAACACTTGTAGTTTTTGTTCTAGAAGACGGAAAATGATAAACTTGGTATTTTTAAATAGCTAATAAGATGGCCCATAAAATTAAACCATAAAAAAATATTTTCCCAATTTTTGGGAAAATTCACAGTTTTAGGGTAGTCGGATGCCTTAAAAATAAATATTTGAAATTTTAGAAAATATAAGAAAAGGAAAAAAGAAATGTATATAATTTTTAAAAAATTCATGTGCCGGGCCCCCTTAAGCGATAAAACTATTGATAAAGTTTTACTTTCATTTTAAATACATTTAAGGTAAATTTGGTTTACTTTTCAGTATTTGACTAACACAAAGAAAAGAAATAAACAAGTTTTTCGGTGTCAGAACTTGTTTTCTCGATTATAACAAGACCCTTTTGAACTCTATATTGTTCTTGGAGGATCAAGTGGGCAAAGATTCGCAATTTGATTTCAAATACCGTGGCATTTGAAACATGTTTTTTTAATGACCTGCCTCGTGATCCATCGTCCAGGATTCCCTTAAGGGACATCATATACTTTCAAAAAATCGATTTTTCAATTTTAGTTCTAAAAAATAGTGCATATTTTTCTGAACCTAAAAATGTATAATACTTATATGTTTGTTGATAAAATAGCCCTAAAATATGAAAAATAAAAATGCAAACAAATGACCACGCCCCTTTTGACACTTAGTTTTTTCACTTTTTCTCAAAAGCATATTTTTTTTTGCATTTAGGTACATTTTTTAAAGAAAACTATTGCACTATAAGATTCCAGATTTTTTATACTTCTATACAAGATGCCTATGCATATAGTGAACATATTTTTTTTCTATTAAAATAGTGCCTAAATTTTTTAAAATGGTTTTATGCATAAAAAAAGCAAAAAAATAGAAATTTTCCAAATTTTAAAGTTTCATAATTTTTTTTATAGAAACTACTAAATTTTCACTAAAAAAAATAGGTTCACTGTCTTTTGTGTATTGCTTTATATGTGTGTAAAAATATTTTGCATAAAAAAAAGATACTTTTTTAAAAAATGGTACCTAAACCATGTATTATGAGTTCTCAAAAATTATGTATTACTTAAATCAGGTAGGAAAAAAAAACTTTTGAACTAAAAAGTTACTTTTGTAGTTCTACAGAATATAATTAAATTATTTTTATTAAGAAAGTAAAATATCTAAGCTCTATTGAAAATTTTTAAAGATATATGTCTTATAAACAAAGGGTCTTAATTTTGTAATTTTACACTTCCGAGAATGTGCTGGTTCCCTTAAATTTTGTAATGTATATCGCATTGTTAAACAAAAGTTACAGTTACGATTGATTAGTAATTAGTTCGTGCATAATAAGGTTGGATTTGTTTTTCAACTTATACAAGCGAGGTGGTCGCTATCCTTTTCATAATGTTGAATTTTTATGTAAATTTTATCAATGTGGCGACGATCTCCTAAAAATTATTTCTTATATCATAAATAGTTAGTAGTCTTTCTAAATATTTATATATATGTTAGCTTTGAAATTTTTTTAAAAGACTGGTTGGATTTTTATTATGAAAACGCATCTGCGTTTCGAATGACTTCTTCTATATTGTAAATAAGATAATAACACTGTTTCTGTGAGTGTAATGATTGGAAAACAATGGCAAGCCAATGAGGCAGCTGTAAAAGACGTAATGATTCGTGTTGTGTGGATGCAAATTGGTAATGAACAAGAAGTGTCAAGTGTGACACTGGTTTTTGGCGTGGTCCGATGCAAAAGCGGAGGTAACCCTGAAAAGTATGTGGATACTAATAAAAATAAGGAAAGCACTGGATGAGGAATTAAAACGAAGTCATTTGCCTGCTCTCTCTCTCTCTCTCTGGCACGTCGCTCTCAAACTTGTTCTCAATGTTTACGTAATAAAGTGAATGTTGGAACAGGTTTTCGGCTGCTCCACCAGCTGCCTTGATTCCTATGGACGCGATACAACAGACCTACCATCGATTACGTTTCGATAGGAATTTTGATGTATCGATAATGACTAATATCATTAGTTTGACAGTTAAAAATTTACTTCTAAACTTAACACTTTTGATCAATTGCTTTTTCAATCCGATTAAAAAACACCACGCAACATCTGATGAAGCATTATTTTTTTTTCAGTGAAGCTCTTCGGACACATTTTACATTAATCTGTATAGAGAATGTATTGGATGAAATCTCTCGGCACACACAGACGAGTTACTCTAATGTACACACGGTGCATAATTATGTCCAAACGTATAAAGTTATATTCCACCAATGTTCTGTGGCAAAAGCGGCTTGTAATCATTTTCCATTTCGTTATCATTTTAGAGAATTTGGCTTAAAAAAAGCTTCGGTTAAGAATATTTGAAATCAGGTTTTTCTTTTTATAAATGGAAAAAATAAAGTATATAACTTTTTTTATCTATTTGCCTTTAGTTTTTTTGAATTGAACATACATTTTTCATTCTTTTTTTTTCACATCTGGGAACGAATGAATATTGTCTTTATTACTTACTTCTAAGGCTTTTTTTTTTACTTCTCAACCCGTTATAAAGCCATGTACTTAAGTCTACTTACTATCAACGTCCATTTTTAAATGTCTGTGGGAAGCTATTTTCCGATCTACTATTTGCGCTGCTAGCATTTCGGCTAGCAGGACAATTGATTTCTGAATTTTCAAGTCGTAAACACAAAGGACATTCTGTGAGTTTCCAGAATAGCAAAAAAAAAAAAAAAAAAAAAAAAAAAATGGCAGTTACAGAGACTGCCGATAGAAGTGAAAACTTAGAACTTTTACTATTAAAATTTGAAATTTCATAATGTTTGAATTGTAATTATCAACATCCATCTGGTTTTCACATCTATTGACACTCCAAACAACAACTAAATGCACATGTTTAGATGGTTTTTTATTATTCAAATAGATTACGGGCTGTACAAGATCATGACAAAATATAAATACAATTCAATTGAAATAACAATTAATATACAATCCTATTATTTATGGATAGTATTTGTATTGACTTAAATTTCAATGTAATTGATTTTTAACATTATTTCAATTGTTTGCATCATCGTCATCATTCATTTCAACAATACTTGGACCTTTTGTACTTTCAATGATTTCATTTTGCTTAAGAAAGATACAATAGGGTTATGGTAACTAAAGTAAGAAAGGAAAATGTTTGATTCAAATTTATCTGAGTATCGCGCGTGTGTGTAAGAACCGCACCGATCGTCGTTTTATATTTTGTAGTACTGAGTTTTCGATCATTGGTCATATTTAAATTAAGTGTTTCGTTAAGAAATTCAATGAGTTTTAGATTTTTATCATCTCCAAAGTTAATGTTGAAGTCTCCACTTAAAATCATCGGTACATTTTCCTATATTTTTCGCCAAATCTTTTTTCGAGTATTTCAGAACCTTCTTTTGTATAAATCATCTAATTTTCGAATAAAAATGGTTGTATCTGCCTCATAGATTTTCCAGGCGAAATATAAACGGCAACCATTAATATGTAGTGCCCATTCTCGGAATCGCAACGAGCCATGCACAGTATATACACACATTGAACTTTTTACTAAATCCATTGAATTTCACTTATAAGATATACACAGCACTCTACGTCAGCTGTATAGCTACAGATATAGTGCTATAAGCATGTCGGTGACGCGAACGCACGGGATTTCACCCATCCAAAAAGTGTCTAAGGCGAACATCCCACTGCGCGTGCGCCAGTCAGAGCATGTCGGTGACGCGAACCCATAAGATTTCCCCCTACCCAAAATTGCCCAACGCCGCTAAAGAAGTTTTCACTTAAAAAAAAAACCGTTCCAGATGGCGTATGAGGTGACTAAAGAAGGTGGTGGCCCGTGACAACAAAACATTTCGACGTGGTCGCTACTGAAACCTACGAGAAGAAAAGAAGATACGTTTGTGCAGCTTTCAGTGTGTGTTGATCCCTTTCTTCTTAAATTTCATAATAAGTAATATGTATAAATTCTTAAATTTTTGAACACAAATATGTATTTATTTTATAATTATTGGACAGACTTTAATATTTATAAAATATGTGTCTTATAAATATTCTGTAATGCGATATAAAAAAAATGCAAAACACAAGACCTTTGAATACCTCCAAGTGGGGGCGGGAAGCATACTTCCAACCCAAAGAAGGGTCTAAAAATCAAATAAATTTTAAATAATAATCTAAATGAATTTCTTTTTATAATAAATCAATCTCAATCCTAAAAATATCTTAACATAACACTACTTGGAAAAAACTGGCCTTATAAAGGATTAACTGGCAGACCTTCCCAAGGATTTAACTTCGATGGCCTCATTTTAATTTTTGCTTTTCAATTTCTATTAAATATTTAAAGAAAACGTGTTTTAATTACATATATTTGAGATATATAAATGAAAGAGTAGTTAAATTGGAAGCACATATAGTGCAGGAAAGATACATATCATAATATATTTTCATATCCTGTAACATTCATTTGGGGGGGGGGGTTAAGTTGAGTGTTTATAATCAATTTATGCGTATAAATATACTTGCTTTTTTGAATAATTTTATTTATTATTTATTTTATCAGCTAAAACTTTGAACACTTTCTATGATAATGAACAGTATATAATCTACCAAAATAAAAATAAGTTTCAATAAAGCTGTAAAATATAAATACGATTTCCTAAAAATATGACATAATGGATGTATAAGATAAATTCCGATTCATTCTAAGACAATCATTCTTAGAGGAAATTTACTAAGTATAAGAAGTTCATCTGAAGAAATATGTCGAACTGTCTCTTAAAGCTTTAGAGAATTTCTGAAATAGGTAAATAAATATAAAATTTTCGCATTGAAGTATGGAATTTAAATTCTCCGTGGTTTTCGTTCTTCATAGTTACATCCATTTGCATTACCAATCATTCTTCGACACGTAAATTTCTGTCTTGATTTTATGTTATTCGCAGATTAATTGAAAAATTTTACATTTGAAGGATATAAACTCAGAGTTTCTTCTTTTCTTGAATCATCAAAGTCTGAGAATTATTTTTAGTTTCGTACCGAAAACTGTAAAAATGTTCTATTATTTTTTTAATTAGAATATTATTTAAATAATTCTTAAAAAGTTAATACATTTTTCAAAAAAGAAAAAACTGTTATTTACATGCAAATCTCAGTATTTTTTATTTATAATGAATTGCTTATAAAGATTAAATATACAACATCCTTTACAAATCTGTTAGAGAGGTTTTTTTAAACAAATAAATTGAATGAATGATATAATGCATATATTACGTTTCGAAGAAAGCTTGGAGACACACACATTTCGGGAGCACACAGTTTTTATCCATTCATAAAACCAGATAAAGATTTGGATTGTATATTTACTTCAATAACATCTTTTAGCTAAGGTTTCGGACGGAGAGGGAAATGAAGAAATTTAGGGCAAAGAATTTTAAACTTTTTGCATTTTATAAAATGATTTTTAATCGTACATTTTTACGACCCTTAAATTCATAATCTGAATTTAAATCTCGCGAAATTTAAGATATTTTTAAAAGACAATTCTTTCATAAAGAGAGAGAGTATATTATTATATTATATATAAAATATACGTTTTAAATTTCTGAATGTTTTTTCTTTACTTTTCGTTTGCTTCTTTTGGTTAATTTTAATATTCAAGCAAGTTTTACTATAAGAATATATATATTAAGAATACTCGGAAGTATTCTCTTAATATATATCTTGTGGCAACTTGTGCCACAGATTCAAACAATTAAGAAAGATGTAATGAATTATTTTGCTTAGCACTGTGGCAACAATAACTTTTGTATCTATTTTTGTTTATTCAATCGATTGCTTTTTAACGTTATCGTCTGATTTTATTCTTTTTATACTTTTATTTGTTCTGAATGTTACGTGGTTTGGTAGTGAATAAAATAATGGAAAAAGAATTCGTAATCCCTTTTTATTTTTGGAATTGAATAAGACGGACCTCTCGATTTATAAGGGAATAGATACAGGGGGTCCCAAAACGACCGCACAAACTCTGCACAGCTAGATTCCTTGTTGGAAGTACATAAAAACTGCCCAAAGAAACATTCCTGCTTCGATCCATAGTTTACGAGAAGAATAAGAAAAACAAAGTATGACATCACTTCCGGTGCAAGAAAAAACACTTTATTGGGCATATCAACAACAGTATTTGCATATCTTTCCAGATGATAATGTTTAAAACGTTCGTCGCTCATGTCGCGTCATGCATGCGCGCGCCGTGGAATGACGTTAAGCCGCCGTTGAACTGGTATTTAAAAGGCTGCATTTTGCATCTTTTCGTAGGGTGGTCATCTATTCCGTTCGTGACTACTGCGACATGTACTTGCGACATGCCTTGCGACTACTGCGACATGCTATCTCAAGGAACGTGTATCGAGTCGTAGTGACAACACAAATCGACTTAGTTGCTCGTCTGCATGCTGCTTGCACTTCGGTGGACCCACGATGTTGCGACGTGCCATTCCACGGCGTGCTCAAGCCTGCCTCGACATGCACGGTGGACATTTTGAACATCTGCCTTAAATTGTGCTTATACTGCTGTTGATATGTCCAATAAAGTGTTTCTTTCTTGCACCGGAAGTGACGTCATACTTTGTTTTTCGTATTTTTCTCGTAAACTATGGGTCGAAGCAGGAACGCTTCTTAAGGCAGTTTTTATGTACTCCCAACGAGGAATCTAGCTGTGCAGAGTTTATGCGGCCGTTTTGGGACACCCTGTATATTCAAATGTTATTTTAATTACCTAAATTGCAACTATTTTGGACATGAAAATTTTTTTTTATCAACAAGAACTTAAATTTAGTGATTGAGATAAACTTAACTCAGTCGCGCAACAGCCCATGAGGGACAATGCCTGCTGTGCCCAACACAGTTATCGTCACCTTGGGTATTGAGCTACATGAGCAGGTGGGTCAGGTTTGACGCGAACTCCCCAGTGTTTAGTTCCCAACCTTAATATCATTTATCGACCTACTGAAAGGCTGAGTTGACCTTGGCCAGCACGGGATTTGAACCCCAGACCTGCCTAACACTTCGCCACTGGGCTTCAGCGATGGAGACAAGTAGGGAAAATGTGTGTTCTCCCTAGAAACACAGTTTGATTAAGATAGTTACTCGGATCCTTTTGTAAGAAATTTAACAATCAGGAACTATTTCAAAAGCATGGATTTTTCGTCAAGTTTATTACTTTTCTTAATATAGAACGTTCAAATGAGTACCTCAAAAGTTTATCAATTAAATTTTGTTTTGTTAGTGGAGTAATGCTTGTTGCAATAAGTATTTTTACACAAATATAGAAAACTGAAATGTTAAATTCCGGAATAAATTAAATGATTTACGTTATAAAACGTTTTTTTCGTTTTTCCAATGATAATAGCCATCTGATCTAGTTATAAATACTTAGCAAACTTTGAAAAATAAATTAAAATAATATGTACTTTTTTTTAAATTAGAAGATAAAGAACTCTTGGAAGGTTAGAAATAAGACGGAGAAAGAATATAAGGTATACAATCAAAAGAATTGAAAAATTAAAGAATTGCTTGTTATAGTCTAGCAAAAATAAATTAACGGGATATAAAATATTGGGTAATAATTTTATTTGGAGTAAAGTGACAAGGTTTTATACGTGATTTATTTACAAAAATTGAAAATAAATTGATTTTCAAGTGGAATATGTTGGTAGTGTTTTGAGGAAAGAAAAAGAGGGCTTGATTTCAGTTGCTAAAGAAATAATATCGAATATTGTGATGTCATTTTAAAACGTAATCAAAGGATAATATTTGTACCGACGCCCCACTCACCTAATTTTCATGTCACACTGCGTAAGGCGAAAACGAATACGCGCATTGGTAAATTTTAATTTGGTTTCTACTTCTAATAATACACTATCTGGCCAAAAGTATCTGGACACCCAGTGGTATGGACTTAGAGCGTCCTGAGGCACATATTAATATGATGTTGGTCCTCCTTTTGCATGGATGACAGCCTGCACACGTTTGGGAAGACTTTCCACCAATTTTTGATAGGTGACCATAGGAATTGCCTTCCAGGCGTCCATCACAGCTGAAATGAGTGCTTGTAGTGAGGAGGGTCGATTTAGCTGGCTACGTAATCTGCACTCTAAATCGCCCCAAAGGTGTTCTATGGGATTTAGATCGGGGCTCTGAGAAGGCCAGTCCAATTTTTGAACACCCATTTCGTCAAACCACGCCTGTGCAAGCCTCGATGTGTGAATGGAGCAGTTATCCTGCTGGAAGAGAGAAATGGGCCTTCCCCGAAATATTGCCATAGAGTTGGGAGTGCAGCATTGTCCAGAACGTCCACATACATCTCAGAGTTCATGTTTCCAATCACAGGAACTAACGGACCCAGGCCAAACCACGAGAAACACCCCCACACCATTATGCTTCCACCACCAAACTTAACAGTCGGCACAATGCAGTCACTAAAGAAATGTTCGCCGGGCATCCGCCAAACCCAGACGCGTCCATCCGACTGCCAGACTGTAAAGCGAGATTCATCACTCCAAAGAACAGTTTTCCATATGTCCACAGTCCAATGACGGTGAGCTCTACACCACTGCAATCGATGCGTCGCGTTCTGTGGAGTGATGTTTGGCTTGTGAGCGGCTGCACGACCATTTAATCCCAAGTTTTTAACTCTTGACGGACAGTCCTGCTGCTAACACTAATTCCTGATGAACTTTGGAACTCCTGAGAAATTTCCACCAACGAGGACTTGCGATTTTGTTTCACTACCCTTTTCAGAGTTCTGCGGCTGCGTTCACCAAGTATTTTCGGCCTACCGGTTCGTTTTTCTGCCGTTTCACTGCCTCGACATTTCCACTTCACAATTACATCCCTCACAGTGGATTTAGGCTTCTGTAGAATGTCCGCAATCTCTCGAACTGATTTCCCACAAAGGTGGCATCCCACTATACTGCCACGATCTAACTCACTAAGCTCCTTTGACTTACTCATTGCCTCACAAACGCATAAATACAATCTGACAAACCACTACCAACACTTTTAAAGCTTTCAATTACGTATCAAATTGCGTCACTCGCCAGAACTACCTTTTTAAAGGGTGTCTGGATACTTTTGGCCAGATAGTGTAATACATAATTATGGAAATAAAAATAATATAATCCTGCATATAAACTGTGATAAAAACTTACGACTTCTTTCTTCAACTATTGTACTGAATTTTTGTTTAATCCTTCAGTTTTTGAAACTTAATTTTAATGTCTTTATTAAAATATTTTTTTAATCTTTTTTCCCCCCAATAACGTTTTGAATGCTATTCTAAAAGAAAGTTTTAACTATTCCATTTTTTAATTGCGAACTATATTGCCAGTTGAAATCACACTCAATTCTCGTTTTATGGGACATATTTTTCTAGAAGGTTCGTGCGAAAAAATCGTGTACGGCTGCATTGTATTTATGAAAATCAAAGAATAATTGTGAAAAAGACTCTCGAAAATCAACGAAAATATTTCAGTAATCTATATGGAAGTTCGAGCTAGATTCCTATAAATTTTAAATTGTATAATTTTGTTTTATTATAGTTACGAGTATAATAAACACGTGTATGGAAGTAAACTTTCATTTGAGAAGGAAAAAAAAAACGCAAAATAATCTGAAAACTAAAACAAGAGTTTATTTAAAGCAATTTACTTGTAATAAACACACGAATTTATATAAAATGGAATATCATTGTTATTAGCTAAAAATATTATGATTGTCATCCTTTTTTCAGTTTAAAGGTGACACAATAGATGAATTGTCAAATTGTACGATTGTACGAAAGGGTTTGTAAAGGAGAAAAGCGTTATATAAAAAAAGAACTTATTTCTTAGAATTTTGATTAATTTTAATAAATAAAAAAAAATCATGCAAAAAGTGTGTGTGTTGAATTTTCTTCCCAATTCTTGTGAAATCAAAATCAAAAATTAAGCGTAAAATAAAATTTTTGTTCTGTTACTCTGATTTTAAGCTGTTTATCAATGACCGTTTTTAACGTAGAACTATTTTCTCAGTTTGAATTATGTAAGTTTCAAAATTAAAAAAAAATAAACATTTATATTATCTGAACAAATTTTAACTGTAAATAATATAATGGGAAAAGAGCAGAGCTAATGGTTTACGAAAATTTTTCCTCTCTATACATATTACTTTCGATCTTCTTTTTTTAAAAAAATATTTTGTAAGTTTTATTTGGTTTTCTTTTGATTGATACGGAACATAATATGGATTTTTGTGAGCTTTTAGACTGTTAAAACTTGAAAAAATAAACCACGTCATGAACAAATTTGTTTCCATTTGCGTTTAGTGGTATATATATATTTAAAGAATGATATTTTTTGGGCATTTTTATTTCATCCATACGTTTGGTTTTGCCCTTTACTCATTAAGATATTTTAAATCTAGAACATTTTCGTTAATTCTAAAGCTTATGTGTATAGAGGAAAGATTTAGGGGAAAATATCCTCTTTCAAATTAGTAAGAGCCATGTTAATTACACCATCCATCAACTTTAAAAATCATTTAAATTTTTCTTTTCGAAACAGTACACGGGTGTCATTATTAAAAAAAAAAGATACTTTTAAATACTACTACAACCGTTATAATTATATGATAAATAAAAAAAATATATGAAAATATTGCTTAAACACTTTTTTTTTTTTAAATCTTTTTCTTCTACAAACACATATTGTTACTTTTCTACATTCAAAAACCTAAGCTAAATATTTAAATTTTAATACATCCATTTTAATTCTCTCATTCGGTTTTTTTCAAGGTTATCCATTTGAAATTATATCATGATAGATAATTTTACTTAGAAATTGCTCAGGTGTAATTTATTTTTATTTATTTATTTATTGGAAACGCACACTACAGAAAAAGCTCCAGTTACAGAGTTCATAACAGAAAAACGAACAGCAAAAACATAAAAAATTCTACCAAACACATAAACAGTTAAAACTAAATACATATTTAGAGGGGGGGGGGACACTATAAACACAACACAGACACAATACACTAAAATATTTTTTAAAAGAAAACATTGAGAATAAAAAGTAATGGATATTGAGAGTTCAAAAGTCGTAAAACTTTACATTTAAACACATTTTAAAAATATCAAGATCTTCCAAAAGCTTGTTAAAAATTCTACAAATTTTATACAGTGAGAAAAATTATCTATGTAATTGCATCTCTCAATAACCTATCCTCAAATAAGGAATAGTTTCTCAAACTTCTCGCTTGCACAGAAAAAGGAGTACTGTTTAATAGATCAATCAACAATCAATCGTATATATTGATAACTTTAATGAACACAAGAGAGAGAGATATCGTTGTGATTTAGAATATCAAAAACTTTGTCTAGACAAAAGCAGGATGTGAATAAAAATGTTTTTTTTTCCTATAAAATCATAAATATATTTTGCCTATTTTCAAGAGTTTCGATTTTATTTTTGTACCAAGGATCGCTCCCAAATAAGGCTGCAATGTTCAAAATTCAAGCGGGCCACAGCAAAATAGAGCATTTTCTTAGCAACTTTTAAAGTACTGATAAACTATATTTTCCTCAATTCAATACCACTGCTTGATTAAAATTTAGATTTTTGGCTTTAACTGTCGTTTTTGAGTCTTACCAATTCTAACTTAATAGTTGCATCATCCCTTAAGGCCTATGACGGAGGAAATCTTATTCTTGGGTGGTGTTCTGTTGAATGGAGAGTTCCTTTTGTGGCATCTTTTTTCCCCGTCAGTAAATGGTGACCTTTAATAATCGCTATTGTGAAAACATGGCCTTTGGGAAGCTGTCCCTGGCATGTTTCATCTTTGTTCGACCAAAGAAAAGAATGAAAAGTTTATTCGGGGCAGGGGTCCATTTACTTTGAAATACGTTATGTATATTCTGCATATTTTTTTATTTTTTATTTCTTTAGAATGGAAACTGGATTTTTCGTGGAAATGGATAAAATTTAAGAAAAATAGCAGACTGGTTTGAAAACTAAAAAATAAAAAAATAAAAAATTAAGATTAGTGATATGTTTTTAAAGATGGTGACATATTTATACATAAGGTTTACATTTTTAACGAATCTTCAATGGGTATAAAAAGGTAAATTTTTTCTCTCATTCACCATTCACCCTACACATTTTATATCATTATAATTAATAAACTTTTTATCTGATAATTAACAGTAAAAAACGGACCCCACTGCCGGTAGAAATAATGTGAAAAATATTCGTAAGTAAAATATTTAAGAAATATTTCCTATTTCTATTGCGTACAAAGTTGGGAAAATCAAAATAAAGAAATTTTTATGAAGAAAAAGTGAAGAGACCATTTTTTTTGTTAACTTGCAAAATATCTGTGTATAGATATGATTTAAATAAAACAAATAACAGATGACGTTTTATGGTATGAAAAAAAATTCTTTTTGCATTATTAAACAATTTATTACGTTTACAAATGAGCGCGGTTAAATTTTTGTCGAAACTAGTACTATTTACTATTGAGGAAATCCCAATTTAGAAAAATATAATAGGCAGTCTACAATTTAAGAATAATTATTCAAAAAAAATATTGAAATGATTGAAAATCCTTTGAAATTTAGCAAATAGCCTCAGAATCGCAGAAAATGAATTTAAAAAAATAAGTTAAAGAACATTGGAAAAAAATTTATTCCGGATAATTAAAAATTTTACAGGATGTATTAAGTAATTTTTTCCAAGAGAATTTGCAGAATTCACTGTTGACCATTAAAAAGGAAGGAATGAAAATGAAAAAAATCATACATTGCGGAGAGATTTATTTATTTTACTGGTCGAATTTATTACTGACTGTGAGGAAAGCTTTAATCTGGTTGATCGTAGAATTGAAATGAGATTGCTCGCACGATATGGTGCGGCACGGAGACGAAGAAAATAAGAAATACACACGAACTTTAACAAGTTGTAAATGTAACAGGCACTGACCATTGTATGCGAAGAAATTGACCGGTAGGAATACTCATTAGAGTACTTTATAACAGCACTCGAGATCAGTAGTCGTCAAATTTATGAAGCTTATGAGCTCCCGTGCTGTTTATAAGAGAGCTACCCAGAGAACTACCAAATTTTTTTGAAAAAAATCTTACATTTGTTTATTGTCTTTAACCTTAAATTTCTAGTAAATATGAGAGAAACCTGTTTTATAACTTAACTGCATACAATGGAAAGAAACTGAAATTTTGAATTATACATAAGGAAGAAAGTGAAATAAAATTAGCAATTAATAACAAATATAATAACAGATTATTTTATAGGACTTATTAACTTTGAGAAGGATGAAACTTTTTTTATCATCAACAGGTTTTTTTAACTTTGGTAGACTTTAACAAGTGTGTGTTCTTCAGTACGTCTGTTTCTGTACTATTTTTAAATAAATCTCATACTTGAAAAAGAAATCTCCCGCAGAGCTAAACATTGCTTTCACATTGAGACAAACATGGACCAAAAATGGATAGTTTTCTTAAGGAACAAGAAACCAGATATTTTCAGAGCTGGAAGTGAAGAAAATGATTTTACAGATAAAGCATCGTTTTGAATATCTATCAATTCCAACTTCATTGTTGTTGTCTTAGTGGAGGAACCAATGTTAGACAAAGGGAGAGCTGACGCGATCTACCAAAAATGTCTTTGCAAGCTACGAATAGCTCGCAACCGATGATTTGGTGATGACTGCTCTAGGTGTGGAATCCATATGATAAGGATCAATTCAAACTGGTAATGTTTATTTGCCTTCAAAAACATGTTCACCTGGATGCTGTTCGTATATAGAGCAGATGTTCAACTGTAAAGACGACGTAACATTGACGCAACGTTTCTTACATCCCTGTGTGCGGGCTTGTCTTTTCTTCAGCCTTGATGGCAGTCTCAATAACAGTTGTAGTTACATTGCTGGCAGCTCTCAGTGTTAGAAACACCTTCCTTACTCAGTATACATGATCTGGCTGTACGATCCTGCAAGGTTCGGCGGGCAACGTGCCTGTTTCCTTTTCAGTTAAAGAAAGCCACTGACACATCCTGCAGGCGTTTTCTGTAGGTCGAGATCACGATGAACGGGAGCGAAACGATAAGTCGCACTCTTGGTAGCCCACAATGCTTTCACAGAGTAAAGTTTTCATCCTGTTCAATAATCACGCATTAATTATGGCCAAATTAATTTATTAAATTTAACAATTATTTAAACATATACACACTACATCACAAAACGGAACAACATTCAACATGTCTAATCGAGTTCTGATCTTCTGCGCAACTCGCTTTGCGCGGCTGACGAATTCCCTCTTCAAATTCCCTAAAGGATTATTTGGCGGCCGATCTAGAATGACGATTTAAGGGATTCTTACTCACAGTCAAATTCCTCTATTCTTTCTGGTAGGAGTTGGTCCTCCTTTCACAAGGCGAACCATGACTTAAACAACCAATGTTCGAATGCGACTTCCATTCCGATTTGCCAATCACAGAAGTTCCTTTCGACATCAATGCGTCCTTATTGTTTCAATCCCATTTCCAACACGGGTTTCTTTGCTGCAACCGGATTGACCAGGATCACCCCAGCCCCTCCCGAACATTTCTTAAGTTGGGATTTTTTTTCACTCTCCTTTAACCTTTTACATCTCATGTAATTTCTGTCACACAAAAGTAATTCTTTGTTATTATTTATCTAAGGTGAAAGCATTTTATTAACTTAAAATAGATTTTTTTTTAAATGAGAAATTTTAAAGCATTTTAAAGTTACTCAGACTCTCAAGGCTCGACAAGTGCTCCCTCTCAACATAGTATCAGAACGCGACTTCCGAATGTGAAACCAGCTTTCGACTAAAAAAGTTCATTTAAAAATAAATATATTATCTTTCGAGCCTTAAAGTCTATAGTTTGTGAAAACTTGGAAACTAATTTTTTAAAATACCACTTTGTGTGTATAAAAACTTAATAAACCAGATTTGTAATAACCACCGATTTGTTATGTACGTCGACATTTCAAGACCATTTAAGAAAAAATAAATGAATTCAGTGTGTTATTTACCTAATATTTAATATAATAATAGTAATGATCACTGTTATTATTTTCACATTTAGCCGCCCTCTAGAGCCCACGTTGTTCTAAACAAGACATTTCCATTATTTAGGAAAAAAATTCGAATGATAGTGATTTGAATATATTTTCTCTCTATCACATGGTTGTTTTTTCAACATCCATTTGGAAATTTAATGTGCAATTTCACTTCGAAGGAATAGTTTCAGAAAGTACATCAACTTTTTCCATATGTACTTTTTAAAATTCTTATTGTTTCGGTTGATCGCTCTTGTGAAAGACTTTCGTTTTGGTAATTCTCAATTGTATTCATAATTACTGATAAGTCTTTCTGTATTTCAAAGTGGATATTTTTATAAAACAAATGCGCAAGGGAAAAAACAATGAAGTCCTTTTTTGTTTTCCAGAACCATTCCGGGAATTCCTTTTTAGTTCATTTTTTGACGCTTGTATTTTTTTTTAAAACTGCTTTCGTAGATGTTGCAAGTAGGCCTAAATTCCTGTTTAACATCTTTGAGCATTACTTTCTATAACATATTTTAAATGAACGCTTGAAGAATTCTCTAATTTTTCATTCGGAGGTTTAATAGTTTTTTCCCTTCAAACCAAAGCATTATGTTCCTTAATTATTCTGCTATCGAAAATGCTTTTGTATCGTTATTTTAAAATTGCAACAATATTGAAAAGAAATATTATTTTCTATATTTTCCGATGTTTGACTAAAAAAAATATCCTAGATCAAAAGATTTTTTATGATATATAGTTTTTCCTTTCCGTGTATCACACATTTTTTGAATTCGTTGAAATCAACTATTTAGAAATGCTGTCAACGAAATAATTTGCATAAACAATTTAATCCATTTCTATGACATAAAAGAATGTTTTATAACAACTTAAATTCTTTACTTTTATAAAATTCAATATTTTTTTCTTTTTTTACTTTTTTTTTTATCTAACATAAGCTATCACAATGCCTTTAGTATGAACTACGTGATTTTTTAGTAATGCAATTTTAATGCAAAATTCTGAAACTTTAGAAAAATGCTCTTATTTAAAATTCAAGCAAAACCCCTAAAACAAGATCACGAGGATAAGACGAATTACTGTTGTAGATTGAAAATGTGCTACATCTCTATATAATTTTTCTTAAAAAAGCTATGAATTAAGAAAAAAAGATTGAAACTCTAATATGTGGGCGATGTAAGTCAGCGAGTCCTCTGAAATAGAGTGCGTTTAAAAATTGTCTGGTTTATGTCTCAGAACTTATGTGATTTTAGTATCCCCAATAAATATCTCTATAGCTTGTTTCCTAAATTACTTGGAAATTTGCTTATTACGAGACGATTCAGAGTTGATGCAATGCTTTCTACATTCTTTTATTTTCTCTTCTTAACTATTTTTTTTAAAAATCAGTTCTTTTACTTACATTTTGTTTCTATATCCGAAAACGGATTGAAAAAAGTTAAAGTAGTAATGTTTGGTGTCGCTTTATACTTTTGGCTTCTTTTCTAGAGTACAGTAGTGGCCGCGGTTGCCAAGTGGTCTAGGTATCGGATCATGGCTAGCGTGTCATGAGTTCGATCCCAGTACCACTAAAGACCCGCCGTGTAGGAGCGCGATGCACGTTAAATCTGTCGAGAGCCCAAACGTCCTCCCGTTGGTGTGGTGTGGTAGTTAGGAAAGGGGGTGCCAGCTCAGGTGTCGTCTGCGTCACTAGATCATGGTTCAAAATTACGCGGACCGTCGCCAAAAGCCCTCGTGTTGCTAAGACAGTGCGACGTTAAAATTCACTCACTCACTATAGGACAGTAAATAATATAAAAAGTATTTAAGTATTGAAAACATTAATGATAATCCCTCATAGTTCCCTACAATTGTTTCTTGAATATATACTAAATCTATTCGTGTTTTTTAAAACCAAATTATAATATTCGCATTTTTTTTTAGAGTTTACAGACATTTTTAAAAAATTTTCTTGATTGAAATACATAACACAAAAATATTTAATCTAATTACAGATTGTTCACAAGTGAAAAAATTTAGAATAGACCTAATTTTTTCAACTCACGAAGCCTCTAGAACTTGGAGATGCTTCGTGGAACCCCTAGAACTAGAAAGTGTTTTCGTAAAACCCCATTCCATACACATGCTTCGAAAATTATATCTCAAAATAATATTTAAAATAGATCAACGTGTTGTAGGTACTTTATGTAAAGGCAATTAAAAAAGTATTGCACTTATTATTAAAAAAATTATAATCTAATTTTTTTATATAGTTTACTCATTAATAATATTAATTTGTGATCCAAGTGTCATCTATCCATGCACTCTGTAACTGGGGTATGTACTTGCATTTTTTTCAAGCAAACGGTTGAAATCTAGGGCTATTGAAATTAAATACAGCCACATTATTATGGGAAAATGACTACAACCTAATAATGATAAATGCTTTATTGAACGAAATGAGGGATGAAATATTTAAAATATATTAAACACCAAAGGAGAACGTCTTCCTCCTACGTCTAGAGCTTAGCGTCTCTAACGTCCGTCTGCCTCATTTCCCGTGTGTCCTTCAGTCGGACATTCCTGGCGGGGTGTGACGTCAGTGTGGACTACTCCACCCTAAGTACAGGGGGAGGGGTTGTGACATCGCACATATCCAACCCTACATCGGCCATCATGACGGGGAAGGCGACCTCGCCTGATTATTTACAATGATAAAATGGTACAGATATATAGTAATAAAATATTAAAAATATACACAGTTACTCAGTAGGTAAAAGAATTATACACAACACAAAATATCATCAAAGAAAAATTACAAAAATACTGAAAAATGAGCACATTTAAAGTAATAATTGATAAATAGGAAAAATTTCATACATTACCACTGGGGTAAAATAAATTATGTTAACGATACAAATAAGATCAAGGCTAAAATAAGATTCTGGAATAAGGAACACAGGAACATATTCAAGCAAGATACTCGTACTTCTAAATACTTAAATTTGTACTAAAATGAAATAAGAAAATATTAGAGACATTCAAATAAAAATGGGAGCAAAAATAAATAAATAAAAAGTCTGTTGATAATGTCTATAACGAAAGTCTTTCACAGGAAGAAAAATTGTGAACAGTTTTTAATGGAGAAATCATGTAGAGTTAATTTGGTTTGGCCAGATTTTCATGAATTCTGCACAAGTAGACGTTTTTGATGGTCCGTCGACGAAATCACACTTTTCTACGTCATAAAGTGTCATTGTGCTTGACTTTTGTAACTTTGTATGGTCCGAGGTATTTTTGCTTAAGTTTCAAGCCTGGACCAAACTGAGTGCGTTTAATTGCTACTAGGTCGTGTAGTTGATATTTATGAGCTTGTCTGGGCCGGAGATTGTACGTGCGGCGATTCTCATCTTGAACTTTGTAGATTTGCTTTTTGGCATCTTGACGGAGAGCATCACGTTGTTCTTGGAATTGAGCTGTAATCTCATCGTTAAGAAGTTGGACTATCTCAATGTCCTGGCAAGACTTCATCTTGGTGCCAAAAAGGAGTTCAAATGGAGTCATCTTGATGCTTCTTTGAAAAGTTGAGTTCAGGATTTCTTGCAGGTGGGGTACGTGAGAGTACCATTTCTCAAGATCATCGACAGAAAGTTTTGACAGCACAGCAATGATGGTGGAATTTTGTTTTTCAATTTGGCCATTAGATCTTAGGAGACCAGTTGTAATGGAGATATGAAGGATGTTTTGCTTATTACAGTATTCTTCAAATGCGGAGGAAGTAAATGCGGATCCTTTATCAGTGATAATCCTAGCGGGGTTTCCGAAAACATGTCGTTGGTTTTCTAATCGTTTTATGACTTCTGCAGCGTCTGTAGATCTAGTGGGATACAGCTATGTAAATTTACTGAATGCATCTATCACTGCAAAAACGTGCTTGTATTTCTTAGAAGTTGTCGCTAGAGGACCCAAATGATCTAGATGAAATGTATGGAGTGGTAAGTCGTTCTTTTCTATCGGGTTAAGCATGCCATCTTGTTTACCACGTTTCCGGTTTGTGAGAATGCATGTAACACAGTTTTGAATGCATTTTTCAACTTTGTCTTTAAGTCGTGGGATGTAAAAGTCTTTGCTAATTAAATCTTGTGTGCGTAGAACAGCAAAATGGCCACGTTCATGTGCAGTTTTAATGATATTAGCCTGCATTTCGTCAGGTACCACTAGTAAATCGGTGCCATTGACTGTTTTGTACAGAGGTTTGTTTTTTACGATATAGTTATCATGCGGCGTTGTTTCTAGAAGCGTCTTTATCGCTGTTATTTGGTCATCAGCCTGTTGTGCTTTGAGAAATTGAAGATGGATACTATTTTGGATTAGCATACAATGTGGAGGTCGACTGAGAGCATCCACGTGAGCCATCTTTGAGCCTGTACGGTGTTCTATTGTATAGTTAAATTCTTGGAGATAAAGTGCCCATCTGGCTATCCTGGGGTTAAGCTCTTTTTTACTTAGTGTTTTGACGAGGGCGTCACAGTCAGTAATAATTTTGAATGATGTTCCTAGTACATAGATGCGAAACTTTTTAAGTGCTTCGACCACTGCAAGGACTTCTAGTTCAAAACTAGTGTACTTTCTTTCAGTGTCTGATGTCTTTTTTGACATGTAGAATACAGGGTGAAACTGATTGTCATATATGGATTTTTGGAGTAGGACTGCACCCAAACCGTCAATTGACGCGTCAGTGTGAATCTCAGTGTGGGAGAATTTTGATTAAAAATACTTAGAACGGGTTGTTGGGAAAGTAAGTATTTTAATTTTTGAAATGATGCCTGTTGTTCAGCATAAAATTGGAAAGGGGAGTCCTTACGAAGGAGATCACTCAAAGGTTTTGCTATGGTCGAATATGAGGGTAAAAACTTTCTAAAATAGCCAGTAAGACCAAGAAATCGGCGAACGTCTTTAATATTTTTAAGATATGGATAATTAATAACAGCTTTAGTTTTTGAAGGGGAATGGAACAATCTACCGTATTCTATAATATGGCCAAGAAACTCAATTTTATTTTGTAAAAATTGACATTTTTTAAAATTTATTTCAAGTCCGTAATCACAAGCTACCTCTAGAATATTTTTTTGATATTCAAGGGCTTGGGACTCATTAGCAGCGGGAATAACAACATCATCCATATACGGGAGAACAATACTTTTCGAAATCAGTTGTCGGAAGATGGCATTTATGTATCGCATAAAGGTGGAAGGACAAGTACTTAGTCCAAAAGGCATTCGTCTAAATTGATACTGCCCATTGTGAGTAACAAAACTAGTAAATTTACGGCTTCTTTCATTTACCGCAACATGGAAAAATCCATTTTTTAGATCTAGAGTAGTAAATATTTTAGCATTTTCGAGACAATCTAAAATATCGTCAATTAAAGAAGAGGATAGTTATCTTTAATAAGTTTGCGAATTAAGCGTCTATAATCAATGCAAACTCTTGATTTCCCGTCGTTTTTCTTTACTACCACAACTTGACTAGCGTAAGGAGATGAACATGGCTCAACAATTCCATTTTCAACCCATTCATCAACTTGAGCGTCCACTATATCTCGTTCGGCAAATGGCAAACGTCGGGGCTTATGAAATATCGGTTCGTCGTCGGTAAGAGCGATATCAAGCTCAATGTTTACAGTTTTTGTTTTTTTAGGCGTGTATGCCAATAGCAGTTGTTCGACTTCAGCTCGATTATGTTGAGGAACATTTGGACCGATATCGAATGTGGGTGAATCGTCGGATATCGTCATAATAAAATTTTCATCTACACTATCAGAGGATCTTAAAATTTGTGAAAATTTTACGCCTGTAGGCGATATATTTAGATGTACTTGTTTGATTACGTCACAACCGATTATGAGGTCATAATTTGTACAAGAATTTGGTACAACAGAAATAGTAACAGAAAAAATTTGATCGTCGATAGTAATTTCAGAATAAAAAGTTCCTATCACATTAATTCGCGAAAAACCAAAACCTGTTAATAATGTATTGGTTTGTTTCAGTGGCGGTGCATCTATATTCATGTAAGTAGAATTTCTTAATAGTGTTAAATTGCTGCCTGTATATAGGAATATCACCTAATTTAATATTTTTACAGGACATCTTAATATACAA
This sequence comes from Trichonephila clavata, assembly GCA_019973975.1. Lineage (NCBI taxonomy): Eukaryota > Metazoa > Arthropoda > Arachnida > Araneae > Nephilidae > Trichonephila > Trichonephila clavata. Next base: position 99,890 of record BMAO01004546.1, read on the forward strand.
AATTAACCACTTTGAAAATTTATAGACGGTGCAAGGTTGTAATCAAAATTTCCCAATCACACTCTGAGTTAAAACTATTAAATACAGTAATTTGAAAGCCAAAATAAACAAACAAAAAATACGTTTAATTAAATTTTGCCTACCTGGGGTTGGGGAGCAGTCCGTACACTAATCGAGAACCAGTTGAGGCACAAAAGAATCCAATAAAAAGAAAGTCCAACAAGTCGTTTTTTCACTTTTAGCACTGTAGCGTCCATTGAAGAAAAAAAATATTAACGCGTCTTATAAAAAAAAATTTCTCGTCTAGAAGAGATTTTCCTTAATATGCAAGAGAAAGGTCGAGCCCCCAAAATATGGGAAAATGACTACAACCTAATAATGATAAATGCTTTATTGAACGAAATGAGGGATGAAATATTTAAAATATATTAAACACCAAAGGAGAACGTCTTCCTCCTACGTCTAGAGCTTAGCGTCTCTAACGTCCGTCTGCCTCATTTCCCGTGTGTCCTTCAGTCGGACATTCCTGGCGGGGTGTGACGTCAGTGTGGACTACTCCACCCTAAGTACAGGGAAGGGGTTGTGACATCGCACATATCCAACCCTACATCATTTATTATGAGTTTAATTTATTTTTATACTTTTTTTTGTAGCCATATACGTTGAGAAATATATTTCCCTTAAACACAATGTTCTGAATGGAATTTAAATGTTTATAGCTATGTGAGAAATTCCGTGTTTTCAACCTAAAATTTAGAAGCTGTTCTTATTAAATTTAGATTTTAACACTGAATCTGTTGATGTTTCTCCTCCTTCATTCTAGGTGTTTTTTTCACAAATGCCAAAAAGTGCATTAGAAAATTATTGAGCTTTGCAAGAGCTAACGTGTATAAAGTGTATAACGTGTATAAACTTAACTGGTAGAAAGTACACATAGAAATATAAAGGGTATTAATATTCTTTTATTATATTATAATACAAACTTAAAAATCGTTGTATATTGAAATTATTATATATACAGTAGAACGTCGTTTATCCGAACGTTTATTATCCGGAGCGTCAAATATCCAAACCAGTTTTTTTTTGTAGTTAACTACATGTACTGTATATATGAATACGTTTCCGAACATTTCAATGCTCAACAGTTGTTTCGTGTGAGGCCAAAAGTGACGGGAAAACCCAAGGCGAGGGATTTTTGGGAATTTCAGTTGTGTGATTCGGTGAAAAATGCATGGAATGAGCTGTGTCCAGATTTATAGAAGGCAAAAAAGACTTCAATGACGACCACAGGAAGGAGACTACTGACTTTGTTTAATTGATCCCAGGATTTCAAGAATGCGATCAAGAAGATGTAGAAACCTGAGTGAGTGAATATTAACGTCCCACTGATCAGCTACACGAGGGCGGGCATTTGGGGACGGTCCGCGTCATTTTGAATCATGGTCAAGTGACGCGGAAGACACCTAAGCTGGCATCCCCCTCTCCTAACTACCACACCACACCACACCAACGGGAGGACGTTTGGGCTCTCGACAGATTTAACGTGGATCGCGCTCCTATACGGCGGATCTTCATTGGTACTGGGATCCAACTCCTGACATGCTAGCCACGATCCGATGCCTAGACCACTTGGCTACCGCGGCCACTGTAGAAACCTGAATGGCATACGATGCAAAAAACTGTGGATTTCAAATGTTAAATCATGACGAGATTGTGACTTCCACGCAAGAAGAATCCGACCCTGTCGACAATGAAACAGATGAAGACGAGGACAGCAACAGCGAAAGTAGCAAGGGTTCATCAAATGCTGACGCGTTTTATGCGTTAGAGACCGCTATGGAGTGGTACGAACAACAATCAGAATGCTGTCCTACTCAACTACTGCTGCTGAAGAGAATCCGAGACCTTGCAGCGAAAAAACGATGGAGTACAATGGTACAGCAAAAAAAATGTTATTATTTTCCACAATCAAGGTAAAATTGCGACTTTTTGCACCTATTTTGCTTTTTCTTCCAGCACGTTTCCCGCATAGGATGATTTTCAATATTTGTATAGTGTCCAATATCACATACTGCATGTATCGCATTCGGTTTTCGGTTATCCGAAAAATCGCGTATCCGAATGGTGTCCGGTCCCAATTGATTCGGATAAATGACGTTCTACTGTAAATAAAATTTTAAGTTGAAAGGAATAGGAAGAGCTTTAGATACTTATAACTATATAAGCTTCGTAGAGAATGTAAATCTATCTTGCATGCAGATCTATTTCTTCACTATTTTTTTTATTGTGACTCGTGGAACCCCTGGGTGTGCCTTGTGGAACACCAGGGTCCACTGGAATAGACTACGAGAAAATTTTCTATGCATTAGAATATTATGATTTCAAAAGAGAAATTAAAACATTAATTTTTCTTCTAGATAATTCTATAAAGCACTAAACATGCAATTTATAGACCTAGAGACGCACATTAATCATTCCTATGTCATATTATTATTAATTTCATTATTTTAAAAATGAATTTATTTATTTATGTTAAAAATGTAAGCCAGTTAACGATACGTATGTATGGACTTGTTTTGGAAATTGTCTTTTAACCATTGTAAGATTTACTAATCAAATTATTTAGTTTGTATACCGTGTACTATATAAGTATACCAGCCTATACGAAGTAGGATTCAAAATTTCCCCCTACTGAATAACGTGAAATTTTTTTTTGCAGTAGAGCGACGACAATAACATTCTTGAGTCACTGCATTCCTCCCCTTTTCTAAAAATGTGTTTGTCTCAAATCCCGTGGCCACGGCGTCGTATTTTGCAGGTGGATGCATTTAGGAGCCGTCCATTGAAAGAAATTGAGCAGAGAATAATATAAAATTTTATGTTGTCTTGGAAAAGAGTGCTACGGAGACTTACGAAATGTTGAAGCATGTTTAAAGCAGTGACACATTATTGCGAACGCAAAACTTTGAGTGGCATTGACGTTTCAGGTAAGGCAGGGAAAGTATCCAAGACGACGAATGCTCTTGACTTCCACAGACTTCCCGAAACGCTGGAAACATAAAAAGTTTTCTGCGGCGTTTCGTAAAAACATGTTTCAGACAACGAAGTGGTTAAAATGAAAACAACTGTTTTGCCACATCCGTCTTAATCTCCTGATTTCCCTCCCTGAAACTTGAGAATACTTCTTGAACTGGCACTTGGCTGGCAGGGTCGGCTATTTTAATCTGCAGATGAAATTTAAAGTGCATCGCAGGTTGAATGAAAGGACATGACTAAAAATGGATTCCAGAAATGTTTCGATGAGCTTTATAAGTGATGGCAAAAGTGTGCTGTTGCTCAAGGGTCCTATTTCGAAGGAGGATGTGTTTTAGCAACTTGACTGGTAATATTTAAGTTACAGACTCAGTTCTGGAACTTTTGAATCCTACCACGTGTAACGTGCTCCTGCACTCAAAAAACTGCACTGAGCAATTTTTTGAAGTCGAAAAATAGTTAATGAATAGATAAATAAAGCACGGAACGAAACGAAACCTTAAATTGCGTAAGAAACATCTAACGATTTAGATTGAGCGGTTGTTTACTTAGGAAACAGTGATAGTGATGAAATAGAATTTGGTGATGTGTGTGTGTGTGTGAGCTGAAAACGAATAGAACGTACAACATTTAGATATATGAAGAATTTTTTTTTCATGGTTACCATTTCCTTATTTGTAAAACTATCGTTTTTATACCCGGCGTATAACACGCACTCTCAAATTTCGATACTAGCTTTTGTATTAAGGTATCCGATTACCTTAAAGTCATGAATTTTTTCAAAAATGGACAATTTTTTTATTTTATTTTATAGGCCATTTTATCAGCTTTATAAAAATACCAAGTTTATCATTTTCCATTCTGTAGAGAATAAAAACTACAAGTGTTTCTAATAAAACCAATTGCCATTACTTTAAATGAGATGTCATATATATACTTTACAATGCGTTTTACTCAAAATGTGTTTTTTTTTGTGTGTGTGTCGTGGCTCAAAAAGTTTTGAAAATAATGAACTGAAATTTTTTGTGGTTGTCATGCATAATAGTATAAGTATTTCAACCTTCTGATTTATCAATCACTGTTTTATAATTAAATCCCTTATGCGAACATAATCACTGTTTTTTTAAGCAATTTCATAAAATAAATAGGTTAAAGTGCTCTAGCTTTTGTAAAAATTAAAATATCTCTTCTCATGAAGGTCATTTCAAAAATGAATAGCAAATTAAACACATCAAAATTGAAAAATTAAGAATTTGTTTATAAACTTTTTGTACAGAAAAATCCCCATTTATGTGTACTTTTTTGTAATTTTTACCAGTTTTTCACACACACACACACATTTTAGTAATAATAATTTCTTTTTATCTTCTTAATTTTAGCATTTTTTTTCTTAAAATGTACAAAATAAATCTAAAACCACACAAAAAATCTCCATATCGCCATTTTTTTTAAAAAAGTGGTCGCAAGTATATATATATAGTTGGATACCTTAAAAGTGCGCCGGATTTTACGGTTATTGTGTTTGATACTAATTATTGTTTTTTGATTATTAAATTATTCTTGTAAAAAACTGGCGCAGACAAATTTAGTTTTGTGACCTTTACGAAGAATTAAGTATTTTCGGAGTTGTTTACAACTGTCCCAAGCACTTGATCAGTGGAGAACTTGACAGGCGAGGCGTCCGAGCACAGCGATACGACATTGCAACAAACGGAACAGAGCTTATCTGAAGGATCTGTACGTAACGACAAATAGCAGGGGGGAAAAAACGTACCCGATAACCATCTGGATATGAGGTGAGATATGAAGATAGAATCCAAACGAGTTTCAGCCTAGCGAATAAACTCTGGAATCGCCTTGTCAAGAAAATAAAAATTCGTGGATAGAGAAGGTAAATGAAAGAAAAACATCTAGATAGTTTCGTTAGAGCTGTGGTTTACATAGCAAGCACTGAATTCTAACATGGTGCTTTTTGAAAAATGTGTGTTGTATATTACTCTTGCGTGCTATGAAATCTGGAAAAGAAAAAGACGGGTGAAAAAGGAAACTTGAAATTTCTCATATGAATCCAAATGAAATCTGGACAATGTTCGGGTTTTTCAAATGGAGAGATATCTGAAAAAACGGACACAAAAAAGGATTATTATTTCATTTCAATTAAAAAATTGTGATTTTAATTCATAAACTATTTAAGGGTATACAGTACCGCTTAATTGACAAAGTAGAACTTAATTGACAAAAGTTTAAATAAGTTTTTTTTAACGTAAATTATTTTTGAAGTGAAAACTTCTTTAGCGGCGTTGGGCAATTTTTGGTAGGGGAAAATCTTATGGATTCGCGTCACAGACGTGCTCTGACTGGCGCTCGCGCAGTGTGCTGCCTCCTTACACACTTTTTGGATGGGTGAAATCTCGTGCGCTCGCCTCACCGACATGCTTATAGCAGTATATCTGTAGCTATACAGCTGACGTATACTGCTGTGTATATCTTTTAAGGGAAATTCAATGGATTGAGTGAAAAGTTCAATGTGTATATACTGTGCATTGCTCGTTGCGATTCCGAGAATGGGCACTACATATTAATGGTTGCCGTTTATATTTCGCCTGGAAAATCTATGAGGCAGATACAACCATTTTTATTCGAAAATTTGATGATTTATACAAAAGAAGGTTCTGAAATACTCGAAAATAGGATAATGTACCGATTATTTTAAGTGGAGACTTTAATATTAACTTTGCAGATGATAAAAATCTACCACTAATTGAATTTCTAAATGAAACACTTAATGTAAATATGTCCAATGACCAAAAACTCAGTACTACGACGATCGAAGCGGTTTTTATGCGATACTGAGATAAATTTGAATCAAACATTTTCCTTTCTTACTTTAGTTACCATAACCCTATTGTATCTTTTTTAGAACAAAATGAAATAATTGAAAGTACAAAAAGTCTATATATAAGTATTGTTGAACTTAATGATGACAATGATGCAAACAATCAAAATAATGTTTAAAATCAAGTACATTGAAATTTAAGTCAATACAAATATTATCCATAAATAATATGATTGTATATTAATTGTAATTTCAATTGAATTGTATTTATATTTTGTCATGATCTTGTACAGCCCGTAATCTATTTGAATAATAAAAATCCATATAAACATGTGCATTTAGTTGTTGCTCGGAGTGTCCATAGATGTGAAAACCAGATGGATGTTGATAATTTTAATTCAAACATTATGAAATTTCAAGTTTTAATATTAAATGTTCTATGTTTTCACTTCTATCGGCAGTCTCTATAACTGCCAATTTTTTTATATAGTTTTCTATAATTTTACAAAATTTGAAAGCTACAAGTTAAAAAAAATCTCTAGTTTTAGTAACTTTTGCGTCTGTTTTTATTCACATCCCAATGGCAAATAAAAATTTTAAGCTGATATATCTCAAAAAGAAAAAAAAAACTAATTTATCTTCATTTAAAATGCTAAAAAGCCTATTTTCTATTTCACCAAATGCTTTGGTATTTTTTCTAACTATCGCTGCTAGTACATGGAATGAAAGTTGGCATGCATTTTTAAATCAAAACAATACTTGTTTCTTAAAAAATGGTTAAATCGAATTAAACATTATGTAAGAAGTTTTTAATCAGCATTAAAATAAAAAAACTGTATTTTATGAGTAACCAATCATGTTAGCGAAGTACCCATATCAACTTTTGTTACATATAATTGGAAAAACATGTAAATCGAAATTCATGCGTGTGCGTTACAGGAGTAGCATCTTAAAATTATTTCATAAATTATTAATTTCCCTATTAAATATTAAATGGTTAGCTGTTCGCTGTATTTTGAGCAACATAATGGATATGCATCGATTACAAGGAAAAAAAATTTTAAAACTGTTAAATCAAAAAATTTTAATAAATCATACCATGTCACCCACTAAATTAAAAAAAAACGTTTTTTACAAATACAAACAAAAAGACGATAGTAAAATGATATTTATTGTTAGCCATCATGAAATCATCATTAACAACCATTACAGATGCTTACCCCGGCGAAGCGTATTTTGATAAATGGATCATTTGCTTGATGCTCAGCTAATACATAGTGAAATAACGAATTTTTAGAAGGAAAATTGTTAAAATAAGTATGTAATTCCAAAATTTTGTTTTAATAATATATTTTTGTGAAGTTTTCTATTTTTTAATTGCTTAGGTTTTGATTTAATAAAAAGAATATAAAACAAACAGAATGTATAAATTAATGAGTATAATCTACTCACTCATAACCAATGTTAAGCACAAAATATTTTTTCCTGAATCCTATTTGTGTCATTTTATCGAACCATTTGCCATCTGATTCATAAATTGTTTGAATAGTTTTCGCTTTCAGCTGTCGCCCATTTCGAATAATTAGAAAACATATCGCATTCCTTAATAATTTAGAAAAATGAAAAACAAAGATTAAAAAGTGCATGTTTTAAATTTTTCATCACAAATTGTATGGTCTTAAGTAGAGCTCTAGATAGATAGTTGTGACATTAGGAAATGAGACTTTTCAATCTGTTTTTGCACATCTCATTCAATTTTGCTTAGTCAGATTGCTAGAAAAAACCTTACTAAGTTCCACAAAACTAACGAACATTGTAGAATATTTGAAAAAAATTGTAATGGACTCAATTCATGTGATGTCATAGTCACATGATAAATACAAACACGTGATGCCAGCCAATCAGTTTATGTGACATCATTGTCAAATGATGAATACATGCACGTATTTTGTGCCAATCAAATCACGAGCTTCTGCTTTCGATCTATACTTTTAAAAAGTGTACATTTGTAAACAATTCTAACGCACATAGGTAAACAAAAAATGTATTTCTTTTAAAAGTACGATAAGAAAGTTTTCTTTTAAATTTTGCTTTTGAGGAATCTTAATATTTGAACCGAATCTGAAGTTTTATCTAAATTTTACAACGTGAGTTTGGAATTCAATAGAGAACACGCGATGGTACTTATCCCTTATGAGTTGAGTCTTAGAATCTATTATCCTTAAAAGTATGTTGTGCTTTATTTTTTTGCTTTCATGTATTCCATATAATCTTTATTGTATTTACTTATCTCTTCTTTCCATTACTGTATTCCCATAAAAACGTAAAATAAGACTGCTTTTACTTCGTATTGTTTTTCAAATGCTGAAATCGATGGTTTCGTGTTTTGAAAAATAAATAAGATAAAGCACATCCATTTACAAGAAGCCAATTTCTTGTTGATGTTGAAAAAGTAAATGGAAGAGAAGATTTGAAGTAAAAAGTGCCTATAAGAGCTTAAGATAAATAGAGTTGTGTTGATTTAAAATGTATCCTATAAAAGCATCAGTGAGTTTTCACACCTTTAATATATTTTTTTATAAATTTGCTTTTTTTTAACCTTATCATCCGTTAAATTAATTCCAAACAATTAAAACTCTTTTTGTTTTATGCGTTTTCTTATAACCATTAGATGCTTGAAAGTAACTCTCCATTAGTTATAAATTAGTCAAAAATAAACAGAAAAATTACTTATCTGCGTATTTTATATTATTTTTAATATTTCGACATTTTTATCAGTGTCGTTGACAAATTTTTTCTGATTGATTTTGAACAAATCAGAAGTTACACTAAACCTTTGCTTAAAAATGTCACTGTTCGTAAGAGTGCATGTCAAGAAGTTGAGATGTAAGCGCGCTGTTTAAAATTATTACGGGAAAAAATACATACATTTGAAAATGCGTATAAAATATTTTTTAAATAGAACCTGAAATAATAAATATTGTGTTTTGTGATCAATCGGATATTTAAGAACACGATACTTTTTTTCCAAGATCGAATCAAATATTATAATAGTAATATAAAATGTGAAAAATATAAGTCTCTATGGAGAACATGCAGTACTATTGTTATTGTTTCTAATGCCATCTGTCTGACGTAGTCAGATCGGGGCCCATGAAATTCATCATGGCATTGAGCTATATTGTACGCCTGTCGTTAGCAGTAGCTTTGAGCAGCATGCAGATGACAGTACGATTCGCCTCGCAGTACCCCCATGCCGCGAAGGCAGTATGCATTTACAAACATCCCTGCCTTCTCTGGAATTTGAACCCAGGCCCTATAGCATAGCAGTCAGCGCCGCTAACCACTCTACCGGATGGGCACACTACCCGTACTTTTGTTAAGTAGAGTGATAGGGGAAAATTTAATTTGCCATTGAAACTAATTATTTGAAACAGATAATTTTTAAAATTAAGAGGACATTTCAGGTCGGTTGAATTTGATTGAAATACATTTTTAGTTTTTCGAATAAACAATTATTAATTTTTTCAATTATTATAATTTTTCGATGAAACAGAAAAGAATGTCGTCGTCGACTTATTCCACCTGATGCAGTCGCAAGCTAGACCTGTCAAAAATTGTAACTCTAAATAATGAAGCAGCAGAAACGCAGACAGCAGTATTTCGTTTGAGATATTCTAGATCTTTTAATTGGGCTCAATTCATGACAGTCACGTGATAAAAGCAATTGCGTGTTCAACCTTGAATTCAAAACAGACCTTAAACTTGTACTTGTTGTTCTACTTGCAAAATTAAAATAAAATTTCAGACTCGTTAATTATGTAAATTTGTTCAAGTATTAAGATTGTTGAAGAAATTTTTAAAAATTAAAAAATTTCTTATAATTATACGGTATTTTAAAATCAATTTGGCAACAGCGAAGCGCATGAACTGATTGGCTGAAAACACGGGATTATACTTATTATGTAACCATGAGTTCACCTAAATTTAACTCATATTCTAAAATAAATTAAAAAATAATAATAGGACAGATAGATCGTTTTGACTTTGTTAAATGCTATGAATTAAAAAAATTCTTTAATCAAAACGCAAAAAGTACATTTAATTTAGTTGGATTACTTTAGCCTTGTAAAAATGATTATTATTTAAAAATTAATTATATTGGGTCTCATTTCTACATAATATTTTTCTGTAGGTTAAATTAATTGGATTAAATGGATTAATATTATATGATATCATTTAATATTATAATGGGTCCTGAGATAGATCCAATGAGAAGCCCCAAGGCAAATAAATGATGAGGGGAATTATTTACTGGGTACGAACTCGAGAAAGTAGTGTTTCATAACAATTTTCTATTGGATGTAAATGAAACGCTAAGTCTTCCGAAAAACTATATTAAATCATTTTACACTATTCATAATTAAAGTTAGAATTTAGTTTTATTTCACATAATTCTTTTTTAGATTTTATATAATATTCAGTTATTCTGATTATTCCAATTATAAACAATATACTATGTAAAATAAGTCTAAAAAAGATTTTATTTTAGTCTTGAATCTAACTAAAAATAAAATAATTGCTGCTGATTATGCATAGTTTAATGTTATAATGAAACGTGCGTGCCTTTGCACGGGCTCAGTTATCATAGTCACGTGATCATTACAGCACGTGTTTCTAGTCAATCAGTTCATGTGAAATGATTGATGATAAATATAATCGCTGCCAACTTTTGCTCTCTTTGAAAAAGTCAGCAATCAAAACCCTCATAAGTAAAATACACTTAATTTCAAAGCACATGAATAAAAAATGATTTTTTAAACTTTTTAAGACGTTTGGATGAATTTCTTTTATTATACTTGACCATCTTTACCCAATTATAAAATTTTGTCTAAATTTTACATATAGAGCAAATAGTGTCGATTTTTAATTCAATAGAGAACACGTGATTATCATTTTGTTATTCATAACATTCAGTTATAATGTTAAAAAAATACTTTTAAATTTAAAATACAAATAAAAATTCAAAATGAATAAGATATTTTCAAAATTATTACTGACGTTTTATTTTATGAACTGTTTCTTGTTTTTGTGTTAAGCTTGTTAAACCTGTTTTTGTAAAAAAGATAGTTGTTTCGAAAAGAATCAAAAATAGTTTGCTTCAATTTAAATTACATAACATTTAATATTAAAGACAATATTTATTTAATGGCATATATTTCTTAAGAAACTGCACTGTTATAATTATATGTTTTTGAATTTAATAGGGCTCTATTCAAGACTTTAAAGTTACATATTGGAATGATAATAATGTAAATATTTTTATGCACGAATATCATTTAAAGAATGAATAATCATTCTGAAACAATTCTCCCAAAGAAGGTTTTAAAAATCTATTATATTTTGTATAAGATATATTTCATCGGATTTTGTTCAAGTCGCTTTTAGGATGTTAATATTGAAATCTAAAGCGAATACAGTTTAAGATGTAAATTCTTTATTTGTACGATCTTGAAATGATCATTCAAAATATTTTATACATATAACATTTCTAATTTATAAATGCGAACACAAATCTTGTACTTCCTAATATTCCTGGTTATTCCTAATATTAGACAATTTAGTTTTTAGTGGATGACGTGGTGTGATTATGTGAGTTTTAAGAAAAGTTTCAATGGCATGGTAAAAATAAGTATTGTTCAAAACTTATAATATTTTGATTAATGAATATAATATATTTCAAATACCAGAAATTTTCTCACCGAATAATTTTATTTTTAAGTTATGAAAATAGCTAGATATTTTATGAAAAGTAAATAAATGAATCCTTAAAAAAACTGAAAATGAAATTCTTAAAACCATTTGCCAAAAAATGTGTACCCAAACTCTCATCCTTTCAATATAACTTTTTACGCGAATGAACTTGTCTAGCTTTCTATCCATACATAGAGTAAAATTTAAAATACAGTTTTTGATCCTACGTGCATAAGAATATTTTATAATAAGAGGGCCTTTTCACAGATAGTGTACATGCTTGTATTTCTTTCTTGATGTATTTATTTGGAAGAAATTAAGTATCTAAATAATAGATTTAAAGTATGAGATTTAAGTTCTTTTAAAGAGAAACCGTTATGTTTATATTTCACTTAGATAGTGTAAAAATCTCAGGTTGAAGCTCATAACAAAAATGAGACTCCATTTGAAATAAACATATAATGCAATGGGCTGTGTGTGTGTATGACGGTCGCATTATAAGTACAATCCTGTGCTCTTCATTCAATTCAAAACTGGCATTAGACCTATTGTTCCACTTGTAAAATTTAGGTAAAACTTTCAATTTTATAGTTGGATAAAAATGTTCAACTAGTAAGATTTTTGAAACGTTTTCCAAAATTAAGGGATCCGGGACGTTCTTGATGACGCAAAACAAGCAAAATTTCGATTTTCGAAGGAACATTATTTTCAAAAACAAAAAGACTCCATAAACAAAAAAATTGTGTCCCACAATCTACATACTTTTTTTAATATACTATAACATAAAACTTTTAAATATGTACATTTATTTTAGAAATATAAGGATTTGAAAAAGTACACTTCAAAAAGAGCTTTCGTATACATGGTGTTGATTAGGTACCTGTACAACAAATCATGCTGTTTAAGTTACAAAATTGTACCTTTATTTTAATGCTCTAATTTTTTTTTAGATTTTATTGCTTAGAAATTTTTTAAAAAATGTTTGAATCTCGACTTTTTAAAATTTTGATGAAAATGGTAATTTTTTTTTAGAAAATTAGCAGTAAAAAAAAAATATTAACATTTCAGGAATTAAATTAGTAGCATTAAATACATTATTATTATACAAAAGTTCATACAAAATTTCACCAAAATATAATAGATAGATTTTTCTACGGATGCCTAAAAACTAGAAAAACACATTTTGAGTAATATGAAAAAAACTAAATAAAATGGTACAGCTTACTAAATTTGCTATTTAAAATATTCCAGATTTGTATTCATCTTGCATGAACGCTTATAAAGCATCCTTCTTCCTTTTATTTTGTCTTTCAATAGTCTTGGCCTCTTTGCTGGCTTTTTAAACTGTCATCTCGGCTTCACAAATTCTAACTTTGTCAATTTTTCGAAGGCCTTCAGAAGTATTTATTCCAAGATTTATTTTTATTGCTTTAAATAATTTTGTTCCTGCATGTGCATCTTCATTAAAGCATATCACTGCGTCCATTACACCAATTAATTTTTTTTTGCTCACAATTATGTTTTTTGGTACTTGATTCCATACACAGTTGTTGAAGCTTTCATTTGGGCTCTGGGTACGGTGACGCAAACATTTTAGTAAAAGTTCATTTGCAGTAAAGTCTCTAAATACATGTTTAAAAATTATGTATATGTTTGTAATTATGTTATTAATCTTGACAAAAACTGGTTCTGTGAGGGAATGTTTGTAGACATTCTTTTCTCCAGATACAAAGACATCTGTTGTAACCGCAATAGCTGTTGTTTACATTTTAAAACTGCAATTACTCGGGTATTAAGCTTTAAACCTATACATTTACATGGTATACATTTTTGGATTCAGCATTAAATTTTTTTAAAGATAATAATCAAAAAATCAATTTCCCGAAGATGAAACACGTTTTGGTTTCCTTAAAAAAACATGTTATACATATACTATTAAACCAAGTGTATTTTGTATGCATTTTTATTGTTGACAAATATGTAGTTTTAAAACGACAGTTTCTACAAAAAGCAAAAGTTGGCTACATCAAAGCGAATGAACAGATTGGCTGGAAACATCATGTGATTATGACGTCACATGGATTCATGAACTGATGGGTAGGAAACACGTGATTTTAGTTATCCTGTCCCGATGACATTACAGGAATTGAGCCTATTGGGTTGCAAACAAATGAATTCGCCAACTGGAAAACTGTTACATGCCTGGATTTTATGTAAGCGTTGGCAGCAGTAGAGTTGACGCGATGGAACCGAACGACATCGATTTCTTTTCTTAAAATTGTGAATAGTGCCAAAAATTGACAAATTTATTTTATGATTTTATTTTATGGGTCATCTTATTAGCTTTATAAAAATACCATGTTTATTATTCTCCGCTCGCTAGAACAAAAACTACGAGTGTTTTAGTAAAAGCAGATGCCGTTACTTTAAGCAAGATGCCATACTTTAAAACGCGTTTAACTCGAAATGTGATTTTTTGAAAATAATCAAACGGGGCCAGCGATTGCTAAAAAAGTTGTAACATAATTAACTGAAATTTTTTCTGTAAGTTATGTATAATAGTAGAATTGTTTTAACCTTCAGATGTATCCATCACTGTTTTATTACAAAATGTACAGTCCCTTATGTGAATAGAATCACTGTTTTTTTTAAGCAATTTCATAAATAACTGAGATAAAGCGCTCTAGTTTTTGTAAAAAAGAAAATATGTATTATCCTGAAAGTCATTTCAAAAATGACTAATATAGCAACATAGACTGAAAAATTGAAAATTTGTTTCTAAACCTTTGGTACAGAATGGGCAGCGTTTATGCTATTTTTTGTCAATTTTTAGATATTTTTTCCCATTTCAGTCTTTTTCTCTTATTAATTTTAGCACATTTTTCTTAAAATGCACTAAACAAATCAAAAATAACAAAAATATCCCCCTATCTCCTTTTAAAAAAAAAAAAAGTTGTCGCAACCAGTTGGATACCTTAAGTCCCTCTGAGAATGTCGTTGCAAACAGAATAAGCAAAATTAGGAAATGAACGTGGGATCACAGCAAAGAGTGTTAATCGATTGAGCAGAATACATCAATATTAAATGAGTATATTGACATGTGCCTCTACTATTGGATCTCGTCATTTTGAGCCATGGATTTGAGCCTCTTAACTTCCACTCTTACAAGAAAATGTTTGACTGGGCTCGAGCACACACACACACACACACACGTGACATAACCTCGACTACCAAGCTACCGCCGCCCCCACACACCAATAGCAAAACAACCAGCTGAAAAAAGCGCGGTTTTCGTAAAATCATTTTTTGCTTCTTTGGTCATTGGTATAGATATATTTGACATTAATTTATATAATTAATATTTGTTTTGTCATTGCATAACTTCTCAACTTGATTTTTTCTCTTCATTTCTTAAGGGGTTCAGATATTTATAAATTTGAAAAAATAAAGCTAAATTTCTTCAGTAATTGCAAAAAAAATAATTTCTAGTTTTACTTTTTTTTTTAAAGTATTTTTAAATGGTTGCGACAACTTTTTTTTTAAAAAAAAAGAAGATATGGGGATTTTTTTTGTTATTTTTAGATTTGTTTAGTGCATTTTAAGAAAAATGTGCTAAAATTAAGAAGAGGAAAAGAAATTATTTATACTAAAATGGGAAAAAATAGGTGAAAATTGACAAAAAATTGCTTAAACGCAGCCCATTCTGTACCAAAGGTTTATAAACCAATTTTCAATTTTTTCAATCTAATATGTTGCTATATTGTTCAATTTTGAAATGACCTTCAGGATAAGATATTTTCTTTTTTAAAAACTAGAGCACTTCATCTCGGTTTTCTTTTTGAAAATCCTTAAAAAGACAGTGATTCTATTCACATAGGGGACTGTAATAAAACACTGATGGATACATCTGAGGGTTAAAACATTTCTACTATTATACAGAACTTACAGAAAAAATTTCAGTTAATTATGTTGAAAACTTTTTGAGCAATCGCTGACCCCGCGTTTGATTATTTTCAAGATATCACATTTCGAGTAAAACGCGTTTTAAAGTATGACATCTTGCTTCAAGTAATGGCATCTGCTTTTACTAAAACACTTGTAGTTTTTGTTCTATTAAACAGAAAATGATAAACTTGATATTTTTATAAAGCTAATAAGACGGCCCATAAAATAAAATCATAAAAAAAAAAATTTGGCAATTTTTGGTAAAATTCACAGTTTTAGGGTGTCCGAACAATTGTCCTTAACCGAACAATTTTTTTCACGACGTGGGATTTTAATATTTATGTGATACTATCTAGATTTACTATGTATTTCTTATAGTAGAATTTATGTAAATATTGGAATATTTTTAATTTTAAGAAATGGTGTTAAGTACAATAAAAAATCATATTGTTTTTTTACGAATAATTATGAAAAAAATATATATATAGAAATGAAGATAGCGAGCGCACCATTCTATCAAAATATTTCAAAACTTTCTCTCAGGTGAAAAATCTGTCTAATCACCTCATCTCTGAGATGACATCTAGAACAGTGATTTCTTTGCTGTGACCTCGACTCAATTTATCATTCCAAAGCTAGTTTTTTTTTATCCCACTAATCTCTTTATTTCCAAAGTCAAGTTTTCCTACATGCTCAGCTGCAATAATAAAGACTTAACTTTACGACAAAGTAGTCTAAAATTTATGTTCTTAGAAGAGAAAGAGCGCGTCTTAGTTGGAAAGACCGGATCTTATCAGAGCGGTAAATTACCTTCTCGCCACATACGTTTTTCTGTGGTGTGTCTGGTATTTGACCGGACGTTCAAAATCTCCGCATGCCTCTGAATGCAAAAGTATGTTTCAAAAAGGGAACTTTCAGAGGCAGGTGATTGAATTCGTAATGAAACAAAATGTAGAATAAAGCAGTGCTTCTCAAACTTTCAGTATTTGCGACCCAATTTTCGATCATAATTTTCAGCGCCCCCCCCCCATACAATAACATTGTATTGTATGCAATAATAATGCAATTTGATACTAAAGCTACAATTAGACTTAAATTATAAACCGTGTAGTAACAGGTGTAGATGAATGAAGGAAGGCAGATGAGCTTGGGTATGTTATATAGTTCCTCTTTCAACGGGAACTTCGTTGGGAGTAGTGTATTTAATTTCATTTGTCAGAGAAATTATTTATGTCTATATTTTTAAGTTCAGATTAGTAGTCTTTTATTCTGGTGTATCTGGCAATGAAAGAATCTGATGATGGATTGAATGAGTTGCCTTAGAACTGTAAAACCTGCTAGAGATATGTTAAGAGAGAAACGGATTGAACAGAATAAAGATGTTTAGTATTTTTCCCTTCTGAAATAGATGTTAACTTATCTCAATCATAATCATGGTAATGTATTTAATCATCACCATAACCATACACATTATCAAGATAAATATTAAATTTTGAATATAATTTTTGTATATGACAATCCCATGGGAGTCAGTATTAATTCTTAAACTGGCTCTTCGTTCATTATTGATAAATTAATTATCAAATACATTGTACAATACCGACAAATTTATAAGTATATTATATTAGTGTAAATGTGTATTTTCTTATTTATTATGTCAGAATTTTTTTTTTTTTTTTTTTTTTTTGCTTTTTTGGTAATTAATAATTTTTTTAAATAATATTTTATTTTTGATTTTTCGAAACACTTGCGCCCCCCCTTGTAGGGTTATCACGCCCCCCCCTTAGGGGGGCGCTCCCCACAGTTTGAGAAACACTGGAACAAAGGAATATATTTTATGCAGGCTTTGGTATGTTACTTTGCAAGGAAATGCTTATATAAATTATAACGGGTATTATTCGAATTCTTCTACAAACCCTCTTAGGGAAATTTTTTTTTAAAACTGTGATTTGTGTTTAAAAACCATTTTTCGTGGAGACGACTTGATTTTATACAATTCAAGAGCTTGTCGTTGAGTATGTGAGGTTAATAGTGAATCGTTGATCGTTAAGCGTGAAATCCATATTTGTTCCAAATCCAAGTATGTTCAGCGACTAGGGGGGGGGGGGTCACGTGTCTTGAGATTAATAGTCAACGTAGCATCCACCAGGTAATGGTGAAGTCAACAATCTTGGAGCTGACCGAGCTATCAGGCTTCGAGAAGGATTCTAACAAGGAGCTTCCAGTCCAGATAAGAGAATTTCGACTACCTTGTCTATCCGATTAAGGGTTAGGATTTTTTATTGCTCCAAGAGTTAAGCTATAAAATTGTATTTTTCATAAAGTGCCAGATAGAATAATAGTTATCTTTATTATCATGTCTGCTTTTTCCTCGAGCCCTCTCACGCCCACGACCTTCGTGCTGCGACAAAATATTAAAAATAAATAAATAAATAAATAAAAAGCTTGCAGTTCTACTCGTATAATAAAATAGTAATATTTGTATTTCGGATGCACACACCACATATGCATATACTTTTGGACCCAAATTGAACGAATTCATTGAGAACGAACATTTCATTCCTTAATTCAGCGTTTCTCAAACTGTGGGGCGCGCCCCCTTAGGGGGGCGTGATAATTCTACGAGGGGGGCGCGAGCACATTAAAAAGTCGTAATCAAAAGATTATTTTTAAAAAATTATTAATTTACTTACAGTAAACAACTAGAATACATTCTGACATAATAAAAAAGAATAAAATTCACATTTACACAGATATAATAAACTTACAAAAATGCATCAGTACTGCACGCAATGCATTTCATAATTGCTTTAACAATGCTATTAAAACAAGTTTAATAATTATCAGTGATCCCATGGGTTTTTCACATATAAAATTATATACAAAAATTAACACTTATCTTGATAATTTGTAAGGGTATCAGTCCCTTAAATGTTAATAAAAGTTACACAATTTGCTCCTCAATGCCACCATTTTCCTCGTAGGCATGCGTAAGGATGTACGGGGGGGGGGATAAATAAGCAAATCCTCTAAAATAAGTAAATAGTTTGCAAACACTGTCAAGGTATTTTATTGTCTTCCAAAGCCTTCGGAATAATTTTATGGATAGCAGTGCACAGAAAAGATTGTATTTCGGAAAGACGTATATATACGTCCAGGAAATTAATGCTTTGGCTGAGCGAGACGTTTGTATACGTCGGCGGCACCTAAAAGGTTAAAGTTGCATTATAGTTTTGGCGTCCAAGTATAGTATTATTGAGTTCAATATATTGCTACTGTAAGGAAGAGGGACGCGATGAAAATTATGATTTATTATTGGGTCGTAAATTTTGAAAGTTTGAGAAGCACTGCCTTAATTCAAGGTGATTTACGATATCGATGTCCAAAAAAAAAAAAAAAATGCCAACATTCTTGCACTTTTTTTTGGGAAATATAATCATAAGCTACTGCACAAAAAATATCCTTAGTAAGAAATCGCACAAGTTTTATTGAGTAGCTAAAGATACTATGAGCGAACGCGCCGGTGAATTAGAAATACGACTACTCGAAAGAGTTTTTTTTTCAATGGGGCTGCGCATTGGTATTTTAAACCTTTGCACACCTAGTACATTCCCCAGGAGCTGGTACCTATAGGCGATACCAATTACAGCAAGCAATTTGGACGCCCAGTTTTCTCCACAGAGGGAGGCACCTGAGCTCTTGGCGATGCGAACTTTGTACTAGGATTTAATTTTGCCGAGAGCATCCAAGCTAAACAGACACTCTAGGGATCTTTTACATGCCGCATAATCATACGACATGGCCGCTGTCGATTTTCTGCATCAAGAAAATACACCGACTTCAGCCGGGGTCGAACCCGCAACCTTGGGTGTAGAAGGCCAGCGACAAACCAACAACGCCACCCAGCCGGCACTCGAAAGAGTTTTTTTTCGACTTTATGCAAAGAAGAAAATACTGTGTCATTTACATCCTGCTGCATGTAACGTACACCCTCGCAACCCCCGCACCACTGGGGGGGGCAGGGTTCTAGGGTGCCCAAAGCCTAATTGCTGCCAAGTACATATCCAATGTAAAATTCAACTTGGGGGCCAAAACTTGATTTTGCAGGGGGGGAAAACGTTCTCCGTAACGCCACTGTGCATGAGGTATGTTTACACAGTTCAAACGATGTAAAGCATTGGAAAATGTAACAGTCTTTTTCAATTTCTGCTTCAGAACCACTATTTAATGGTTCAGACAAATCAGCGATTTCCTTCACTTCAGTTGTATAGATAGATACTAATCTCTCATCCAATGTAAAAAATCGCTAAAATCTCTGCATTGTGGAGTGGGATGGAAAAGAAAGGAATTATACCTGTCCTATTCAAAACTAATGCAATAGCTTACACCTGTAAGTCTCATAGTGCACCCTCTCGTGTTGAAATTTGCTGCTTACAAAGAAACAACGAAACAAAGAACAAAGAAAACAACAAAGAAAAATTTTATTTTAGTTACTTTTTATTAAATAGTTACAATTAATCTAACTATCTATATACATATGACAGAATCACACTATTAAGTTCTGTGTGACTTATGGCGTATAGGGCCAAATAGAGCCTAGGTCTGACGGGGCCCTGCCTTGAGAAACCAATGGTGTTGGGCACAGTGTTTGAGGGAACTGATAACAGATTGAACAGATTTTTTCGTCAAAAAAAAATTCTTATGCACAGTATGTTTTCTTTTAATAATTGTTTTAATACATTAAATTTATTCTTTTAATACAGGAGACTTTTAACTTTTGGATATTGTTTATACTCTGTATATAATATGTATTTTTTAAAAATTCTTTAAAATAATTTTATACATATATGCAATTGTTGTTTTAGGACATTGTTTCAAATTTATATGTGTTTGAAAATTTTTTCTCTTCGTGTATTTTGGGAGTTTTTTCCTACCCTCTTGATCATTCGAAATTTTTCCCTCCAACTTCGAACGAGCGAGAGTCGAATGTACTTGTCAAAAGTGATAAGGATTTTCGAACAAATTTTATTTTAAAATGAATGCAAAAAAGAAAATGTGAATCTCATTACAAAAATCGATATTATTGATCAGACCTGTATACAACGGGCTTTATTCACGACAGCCACGTGATCATTGGAATTCCGAACTCACACTAGGCTTGTTCTTCTCGAAATTAGATCACTGGGTGAAGATGCTCAAGGGCCTATTCCGGAGAAGGCAGGGATGTTTGTAAATGTTTAGTGCCCCTTTGAGAGACTCTAAATAACCATCGAGCCGCAAGTCCTCTCGTGAGATGGATGGAAAGGGAAGAGAAGTGGGAGGCCCTGACCACTCCCAGGGTGTTCTCCCTCAAGATTGAGATGAAATAGAACCAAATCGTACTGTTCCCTGAATGCTATTCAAAGCTACGGCTAACGACAGACATACATCTAGCCCTATGTCGCGATGAATTTCGTCGTCAGGCAGGTGATATAAGTAACAACAGATGCTCATGTGTTAAGATTCTTCAAAAAGAGAGAGTTTTCAAAATTTATGAATAAATTCCTTTATTATAATTATACTTTTAAATTAAGTTCGTGTTGATTAGCTATGTGTTATATTACTGCGACACATATGTATTTTCAAACGAAAGTTTTTACGAAAAGTAAAAGTTGTCCGCACGAGCTGATTGGGAGGAAACACGCGATTGGTTTTATCACGTGACTAGGACGTCGCATGAATTGAGCCGATTAAAAACTCCTAAAATTCAGTTATGAAACTTTTTATTAAAATATTTGGGGCACCCATCATCCTATCAATTGCTTCTCAAAAATATACAATGTAGATCAAACGGGCCCCACTTTCTGCGCATTTCAAAAAGCGCAATAAGTGGTTTTATTTTACGAAAATATCTTATCAAAGTTATAAGGCCATTTCTAACGTACTAAGTTTTATGAGTATTTTTCAGATGTAAGAAAGTTTTATTCTTCTGTTAAAAGTTGCATCCTTTTTATGTTTTGCATTCTACGTATTTCATTTATATTATTAAAATTTAAGGCATATTTTAGTGTTTTGATTACGCTCTTTCCCAAAGTGAAAATCTCTTTTTAGATAAATACTTATTTTGAAAAGTTTCTGATAATATATATAAAGATAATATATATATATACAAAAATATACAAAAAATAGTTATATACCTAAGATAACTATAGTCATGATAGAATAGATTTAGCCACAGAAATACTAGAGCAAACTCCTAGCCTTAGGAACCAGGAATATACATACATACATACATACAGAGGTGGTTCTAGGGCCGGGCAAACCGGACCCATGTCCTGGGGGCAAATTTTAGGGGTGGCATTTGGACCAAATGTTAAAAATACTTTTTTTTTTATGGAAAATTTGGAAGAAGTTACAGTATACTATCTAGAGAAAAATATTCAGAACGAGATAATTTCTCTTTTATATGAGAATATTAAATTGTACATTGTTCATAAAATTAAACAGGCTACATATTATTCTATAATTTTAGATTGCGCCCCTGATGCCAGAAAGATTGAAAAAATGACATTTAATAACGGAGTGAATATGAAAGGCGAGAAATCAGGGGCTCAATTTAAAATAAGAACGTTAAATCCGCGAACAATCTATGTGCCATGTAGTAGCCACTTTTTAAATTCGGTCGTTAATGAAATGGCAAAAGCATCCTTAGAAGCCTGTACTTTTTTTAACATAGTTAAAAAAAAAATTTTCCCCCATCAGCTTTGCTTTGGGTTGTATTGTTAAAATGTATTAAGGGCATAAAACTTTAAGGCCACTTGGTGTAAATAGCTGGAAAAGCTGAATAGGGCTATAAAACCTTAAGTTATCAATTGGGAGGTTTTTATGATGCTTAGTTTTTATAATAATGCTGAAATTGACAACTCTATAAGAGATGAGGCCTCTGGATTATTAAATTCTTCTTAACAATTCAAGTTCCTATGGCCATCATTATTTGGTATAAAATCTTTAATTGCATTAAAATCCAATAAGCAAGCTATTGCAAACAAAAGATTACGATCTGCTACGGAACTCTCAAGAAGTTGTGACATTTTTTTAAAGATGAGCTTTTGATAAAATGCACTGTGTTGCAAAAGAACTGGCCGTTGAGACTGATATCTCTGCTAACTTTGAGGTGACGCAGCCAGAGCTCGATGCAAAAATGTAAATTTTAATTATGAAGCACAAGATGATCCGATGGAATATCCTAAATTAAAATTCAAGATAGAGTTTTATTTTTTTACGTTAGACGAAGCAGTTAATGCCTTGGAATGCAGATTTAATTTAATGAGTACTGACAGTAATTGTTTTCAATTTTTGTACAATATATATGATTTAAGAGATACCCTTAAAACAAGTAAAAACTCTAAAATTTACAAATGATGTTGACTGACGCAGAATCGTTGGATGTAAACGCGCTTGATTGAGCAGATGATATAATGTCAGTTTCAGCTTTAGCAGGCAAAAAAAAAAAACCAGTTGAAGTTTTAAAATTTATTTCTGTTTTAGAATTTGCACCAAATCTTGCTCTATTGCATTTATTCTACTTTCTATGCTAATAAGTTTGGCAAGTGTAGATATTTTAGTTTCTCAAAATTAAAATTAATAAAAAAAATCTTACAGTTCACAAATTCTCAAGATAGATTAAATTGCTTAGCTACAATGGCTATCGAACATGAAATAACTGAACAAATTGATAGTTTTCAGAATTAAAAGTCAGAAAAAAAACAGTGGTAATTTTTTTATGTTTTCGTTTGTATATATATATTGTTACGTAGATCGGGTTTCGAGGATTTTATGCAAAATCAGTCGTAAATAAGAAGACAATTCTTTAAGAGCGATGAGTATTTATTGTCGAAAATCAATCCTTGAAATACAGGATTCAACAGCAAAATTCACAGAATAATTAACAGAAGGAGATTTCCCACCTTCAACAGCACTCAGACCCAATAAGCAGTGTCTAAAATACACGTATGTAAATGACTATTCCCAAACACAGCCGAGCTGATCAAGTTCAAGGTAAGTCTACTAATGGCTAATCAAAACAGTGCTCACTACTCCCTGGTTGAAAATCAGACTCGCTACTCGCTGGTGAAAACCAGACTCGCTATTCCTTGGCTGAAACCAGACTGACTCTTGCGGCGAGTATCACTCTATTTATAGCAGAGGCCGAAAGTTCCGGAAAGATGCACTCGCGCCACAGATCGTGAAATTAGTGGATTTCTCTACTAATTTTTAGAAGAATCCAGAGGGTTCTCCGAACTCGCCTACATGGTCGCCAATGTCGCCAAATTCACCAAAGTCGCCAAGTTGGTCGCCAAGTTCCCATTGAGTCGCCATTATAACGTAAGGGACGGCGTTGCTTGTGAATATTACAATTTTAGCATAAAGTAATATAAATGCATTGCACATCCAAATACAAATTATTTACATTATTTTATACAAAATTCCTAACACTGCCCCCTCATCAAAGACTGCACGTCCCGGGCAGTACAATCCCTGGGAAAGTGGCATCTATTTACAGACATTATCTACTCACGTAATAATCGAATATAAAGTAACAAATACTCCACAGCACATACAAAGCAAACAAATTCAAAATACAAACATAAATACAACACTAAAATAAAACTATGAAATTAGAAAAGAGTTAAATAAATCACATTATTTACAAAATAATTAGTGACCATGGTCTGAACTTAGGGATCTTATTCTCCTTGGCCAAGGTAAGGGGCTAGCCTCTTATAATGTATTACCTTCGGGTTTGTGTGTGGTGATTTTCGTATCCGAACCACAACGTCATCAAGTCTTTTTAGGACTGTGTAAGTACCTTCCCAGTTGGTCTGCAGCTTCGGAGAGAGTCCTTTGCGACGTTTCGGATTCCATTTCCCCACTTTGTCACCTTCGTGGAAATCGTGTCTGGTTGATCTTGCGTCGTATCGTGTCTTCATCTTCTCTGAAACCATGCCGATTCTTTCCCTAGCCAAATGATGCATTTCCTCCATCCTTGCCTGGAGTTTCTCGACATACTCCTCAGGCGCCAAAGGAGCATCTGGTGGACGGCTGTACAAGAGATCTGCAGGCAAACAAAGATCACGTCCGAAGAGCATCTGGGATGGGGAATAGCCAGTGGTCTCGTGGACGGCACTCCGGAAGGCAAGCAGGAAAAGAGGCAGTTTCTGGTTCCAGTCCCGTTGATTACTGGATACCAGGAGAGAGAGGCTGTTCAGGATAGTCCGATTGAACCGCTCTACCATGCCGTCAGATTGAGGATGCAAAGCTATTGTCCGGGTTTTGTCAATGCCGAGTATCTCGCACAGTCTATTGCAAACGGCAGAATCAAAGTTTCTTCCCTGATCGGAGTGCAGTTGCAGATGAACTCCGTATCTTGAAATCCAGTTTTGAACTAGAGCCTCTGCAACAGTCGGGCCTTTTGGTCGGCTATAGGATAGGCTTCAGGCCACTTAGTGAAGTAGCCCATGACAACCAGGATGTTGTTGTTGCCATCTGATGATCTCAGAAATGGGCCTAAGATGTCGAAAGCTATTCGTTACCAAAGTGTTCCCACATTACACAGCTGGAGTCGTCCTCAGGTGCGTTTTCTCGGACCTTTACGTTCAGCACAAGGATCACATGTGCGACACCACTTCTCAACGTCAATCCGCACATTGTTCCAGTAGAAGCGCTCTCGGAATTTTTGTAAGGTTTTCATGACACCAAAATGACCACCAGTTGGACTGCCATGGAGTTCGCTTAGTACTGTCGATATTCTTGTCTTTGGGAGAATTAATTGCCACCTGAATGCTTTTCCGTCGTCAGACTCCCATTTTCGATATAAAACACCATTTCTCAGATGCAGAGAGTCCCAAAGAGCCCAGTAACGCTTCGTTGTAGGATGGAAAGAGGCGATGTCTTGCCAGCTGGGCTTTTCATCAGATGACTCTTCGAATTCTATTATTGGTTTAATTTCAGGATCAGCCAGTTGATCTTTTCGAACGCTCTCGTCACACCACGGGTCCAATTCCGATGTTGATGGCGTTGTAACTTGGCGGACTACTGGATCTATTTCGCCAAATTTCTTTTCGACTCTCGAGTAGTATTTACAGCTCTCAGGACAGGGTCTTCTCGAAAGGGCGTCTGCATTTGCGTGTGCCGATCCTTTACTATGGTGAATTTCTACATCATACTCCTGTAGCCTTTGTATCCACCTGGCTACTTGGCCTTCTAGATTTTTAAAATTCAGTAGCCAGGTCAGAGATGCATGATCTGTTCGAAGTAGGAACCGTCGACCGTAGAGCTAAGGATGGAAGTGCTCCACGGCTTTTACGATAGCAAGCAGTTCCTTCCTGGTCACACAGTAGTTTCTTTCTGGTCTAGACAGACACTTGCTAAAGTAAGCGATGACACGATCTTGACCCTCTATTTCTTGGGACAACACAGCTCCGATGCTCTCATGACTTGCATCTGAATCCAGAATATATTGTTTCCCTGCTTCAGGATATGCCAGGATTGGAGCAGATGTTAATGCGTCCTTGAGCTTGTTAAATGCGTTGTTACACTTGTTCGTCCAGAGGAATTTCTGTTTCACTTCGGTCAGCTTACGGAGTGGTCTGGCGACTGTTGAGAAATCTTTCACGAATTTTCGGTAATACGTACACAAGCCCAAGAAACTTCGGAGCTGGTGAACATCCGTCGGGCTTTTCCAGTCTTTCACAGCCGAGATCCTATCCGGGTCTGTTCAAACACCTTCCGCCGAAATAATTTGCCCGAGATAGGTGACTTCACGCCGGAACAGGTGGCACATGGATGGACTTAACTTGAGGTTAGCTTCTTTCAGCTTTTGTAGCCCATGCCTAATATTGCTAAGATGTTCTTCGAAGGAACGCCCCACGATTATGATGTCATTAAGATAAACCAGGCAGGCCTCGTACGAGAGTCCTCCGAGGACTGTTTCCATAAGGTGCTCGAACGTTGCAGGTGCATTACACAAGCCGAAGGGCATAACCTTAAATTGACAGAGTCCTTGTTTCGTGGTGAAGGTATTCTTTTCTTTATCTTCAGGGTGAATTTCTACGTGCCAATATCCGCTCTTGAGATCTTGGGTAGAAAACCAGGTATTGCCGGCGAGTGTATCAAGCGTGTCATCTATTCTTGGAAGAGTGTAGCTGTCCTTCTTGGTCACGTCATTCAGTCCACGATAGTCCACACAAAATCTGGTATAGAGCCATCTATCTTCTTGACCAAGACCATGGGAGATGCCCAGGGATTTGACGACGGCTCAATGACATCATTATCTTGCAAGTCTTTGATAAGTGTTTGGACTTCTTCCTGTTTAGCAAACGGTAGTCGTCGGGGGTGTTGCTTAATAGGAGAATGCTCTCCTGTATCAATTCGATGCTGAGTTAGTCTAGTTCTTCCAAAGTCCTCAGATGTTCTTGAAAATAGGCTTTCGAAATCTGCAATCAGCTCTCCTGCAGCACATCTCTGTTTCTCGTCTAAATCCGTGTTTCGTAGTAAATCCCTGACGAGATCTTCTGAAGAAAGGTTTTGGCTATTGCACTTTCGGTCTACACATGTGACAGGAGTACAAGCTGCTACTACCTCTCCTTCCTGGATAGTTCTGGTCTTATCACTGATTTTAGCCACTCTTACTGGGATGACTGACTTCGAGAGGTCTACTATCGACGAAGCTATCAGTACTCCTGCTTTTGAACTGTCTGGGTCAGGATAATCAATTAGGCCGAATCGGAATTTTCTACTTTCTGCTACTAAACCTGTATTATACATTCAGTTCTTGGTGATAATGAGATGTTGTATTTTGCTATAATTTTCTGGTTGGATTCAAATTGAGTTTGTAAGCCAAAAAGAGTGATGTATTCAAATTTTGAATGCATATTGTTATTTTCAAAGTTCAGTTTGAAGTTATTGTTCTTCAGAAAATCTAGTCCCAGGATACAGGGATCTGTAATATCTGCTACATATGCTGTATGGCGATAATCAATATTTCCAAACCTTAGAGTGATGTTAGCTTTCCCATGTACACAAATCTTGTCACTAGTCACTGTTTGCAAGGTAACGCAGGGTGGCGTCCAGTTAATTTTAACTTTGGAGTTTCGAGTTAAATCTTCGCTGATTATTGACACATTGGCTCCAGTATCCACAACCATACGGCATGAGATATCATTAATTTGTTTAATCACGTAAAGTCCATTGTCACCGCCATTCACTGCAGTAATTTGGAGAATCTTGTGATGGGCTTTTCATTATCTGCTGACCTCCGTCCCGCGAGATGGCCATATCCTAGTTTTTCTGTTTGGAAGAGAAGGGTCTCTCTTCTTTTCTTGCTCGGGGATAGTTGTTTCTCATATGTTCCGCTCTTTCGCATCTCCAGCACTTGAATTTGCGTTTCTCTTGGTTCTGACGTTGAGCCATTAAAGTGTGCATTTCTTCTCTCAGTTTTTCAATGTCATTTATCCATGGAGATTCAGAGGGCGCATCCGCAGTCACTATAGCTCCCCGAATGGAATGGCGGTCTTTGCGACTGGCTTGAGTGGCGGCCTCCAATTTCAAGCCATATAACAGGGCAGATTTTAGATCCTGAACATCTGCCATTCTTATAGCCTTCTGAATTTCTCCATTCTTCAGTCCGTCCACGAAATGTTGCAGGGAAACTATTTCTCGCACATTTGCTGGCTGTTCGAAGAAAGCCAAGTTGGCGAGCCTTTCTATTTCGGAGGCATACTCCTGCAAATTTTCTCCGGTTTTCTGGAGTCTAGTTTTCATCTGCAGTTGTGCGTAATCTCTCTTTGGAGTATTTCTGGCCGAACCGAAGATCTAGAGAATTATAGAGGGAATGCAAATTAAGCCGCTCTGTGTCAGGAAGAGTCTGCAGTATTTCTGCCGCTTCTCCTCTAAGGGATGCTGCTAGTGGACACGCCTTGACCCCTTCAGTCCATCCGTTGGCATCAGAAATAATAGAAAATTGAGTTTTATACACCTCACAGTTGGTTTTTCCATCATAGGTGGACAGCTTTACTGACACTTGAGAAGCAGTCCGAGGTACTGGAGAAGCAGGCACGAACTTGCTTTCATTATTCTTGTTTTCACAAGTTTGAAGTTTCTTTTCCAGATCTTCCATTCTTTGTGACATGAGGCTAAAATTCCCAGCCACTTCTTCGATTCTTCCTTCAACTTGCTCTTTAACTCTTTCTATTTCTTCCTCTACTTTCTTTTCGATCTTCTCTTCAACTACTGCGATCTCTTCTTTCATTTTTCTAGCTATTCTGTCTTCCACACTGTTGATTTTCGCTTCTAGAGAATTTTTCAGATCTTCTTGACACTTCTGTACGTTTTCCAGACCTTTCTCCATTCTCTCTCTAGTCTCTTCTTGACTTCTCTGTATATCTTCCAGACCTTTCTGCATTTCTTGTTGGCCTCTTCTAGTCTCTTCTTGGCTTTTCTGCATTTCTTGCTGACCTTTCTCCATTCTCTTTCTAGTCTCTTCTTGACTTTTCTGCATATCTTCCAGACCATTCTGCATTTCTTGTTGGTCTTTATCCATTATCTCTCTTGTCTCTTCTTGGCCACTTTTTAAGGCATTTTTGCCTTCCAGCAGAGCCTTCAGTTGCTCATCCATCGCTCTTGTTATCGGCATAAAATCCCACTTCTGACACCAAATTGTTACGTAGATCGAGGTTCGAGGATTTTATGCAAAATCAGACGTAAACAACAAGACAGTTCTTTAAGAGCGATGAGTATTTATTATCGAAAATCAATCCCTGAAACACAGGATTCAACAGCAAAATTCGCAGAATTAAATATCAGAAGGATTTCACACCTTCAACAGCACTTAGACGTAATTACCAGTATCTAAAAATACACACATATATAATCTTATTCACAAGCACAGCCGAGCTAATCACGATCAAGGCAAGTTCACTAATCGCTAGTCAAAACCAGATTGACTCTTGCGGCGAGTATCACTCTATTTACAGCCGGGGCCGAAAGTTCCGGAAAGATGCGCTCGCGACATAGATCGTGAAATTAGTGGATTTATCTACTAATTTCTAGAAGAATCCAGAGGGTCCCAAACTTGCCAACATGGTCGCCAAAAATGATGCCAACTTGGCTCTATTGCCAATATTTCGCCAAGTTCCCATTGAATCGCCATTATAACGTAAGGGACGGCGTTACTTGTGAATATTACAATTTTAGCATAAAGTAATATAAATGCATTGCACATCCAAATACAAATTATTTACATTATTTTATACAAAATTCGTAACAATATATATATATACTGTTAGCTCTCTTTTTCTTCGCAAGGAACATTCAAGTTTTATAGGTGTGCATTCATGAACAATTTTTATCTTTTTTAATATTAGTTCGTTTTCTTTTACTTTGGGGAGAGGGGCGGTATTTTTCATTTTTGTCCGGGGCGGCAAAATTGCTAGAGCCATCCCTGATATATATATGTGTGTGTGTGGTGTATAAATTATTGATATCTCAGTTCTAGAGCATTAAGCATTTGATTGTTTTGAAATACATTCTTGTAATATTCATCTCTTGGTATAAAATGGACACAGGAATTTCTTAAACTGAAGTAGAATAAATCCCTCCCCAAAGTAGATTTCCGCAAAATTCATTTTTAGTGGATGTCTACTCGACAAAATAAATATGATTGTCAAATTTTAAGTCTAAACTTTGTAGTTTAGAAACGGAAATCTTTTTTATGAAAAAGTTCCCTAATCCTCTTCCAGAGTCGATTTCTGAAAGACTCACACTTAACGGATTTCAATTCAATGGGAGAAGCATGCATGCCAAATTTCAATACTGTAGGTCTAGTAGTTTGTAAGCGTAATTCCTTTTTTTGAAGTGAAAACTTCTTAAGCGGCGTTGGGCACTTTTTGGCAGGGGAAAATCTTATGGGCTCGCGTCACCGACATGCTCTGACTGGCGCACGCGCAGTGTGCTGTTCGCCTTAGACACTTTTTGGATGGGTGAAATCTCGTGCGTTCGCGTCACCGACATGCTAATAGCAGTATATCTGTAGCTATACAGCTGAAGTATAGTGCTGCGTATATCTTATAAGTGAAATTGAAGATATTTAGTGAAAAGTTCAATGTCTATATACCGTGCATGGCTCGTTGCGATTCCAAGAATGGGCAATACATATTAATGGTTGCCGTTTATATTTCGCCTGGAAAATCTATGAGACAAATACAACCATTTTTATTCGAATAGAAAATTTGATGATTTATACAAAAGAAGGTTCTGAAATACTCGAAAAAAGATTCGGCGAAGAATATCATAATTTACCGATGATCGAAAAATCTCAGTACTACAAAATATAAAACGACGTTCAGTGTGGTTTTTACACGCGATACTGAGATAAATTTGAATCAATCATTTTCCTTTCTTACTTTAGTTAACATAAGCCTATTGTCTCTTTTTAGAGCAAAATGAAATAATTGAAAGTACAAAAAGTCTAAGTATTGTTGAAATGAATGATGACAAGGATGCAAACAATTAAAATAATGTTAAAAATCAAGTACATTGAAATTTATGTAAATGCAAATACTATCCATAAATAATGTACATGATTGTATATTAATTGTTATTTCAGTTGATTTGTATTTATATTTGGTAATGATCTTGAACAGCCTGTAATCTATTTGAATAATAAAAAACCATATAAACATGCATTTAGTGGATGCTCGGAGTGTCAATAGATGTGAGAACCAGATGGATGTTGATAATTTTAATTCAAACATTATGAAATTTCAAATTTTAATACTAAAAGTTCTAAGTTTTCACTTCTATCGGCAGTCTCTATAACTGCCAATTTTTTTTTTATCTATACTTCCCCTTCACTCAACGCTCTACCCCATAGGTACTGATTTTACTAAAATTCGTTCTTAGTGGATATCTATTCAGTAAAAGAAACACACGTTATCAAATTTCCAGTACGTGGGTTTTAACAGCAACAAAAGCGGGAATTTTCATCAATAACGCTCATTGTGGGTCGATTTTCGCAAACTCTGTACTTAGCGGATCTCTACTCCATGAAAGGACACATGCTTGACAAATTTCAAGTATGTTTGTTTAATGGTTCACAAACTAAAATATTTTTCTATAACGCTCCTTAACCCCTCACAAACCCTCTTTAGAGTTGATTTTCGCAAAATCCGTTCTTATAGTTGGTCTCTATTCCATGTGAAGAACATACCTACAAAAGCTCTTGTAGATCTAATAGTTCTTGAGATACCGTGAAGAGTTCGATTTTCTCCTTTATATGTATTGATTTACATAATTTTCTATTAATTGTAATAAAATCGTTTCCAATAAGTTACAAACTCTAAAAAGGACATGACACAAAAATAAGTCTTGTTATATTTTTTTTTTATTTTAGTGTTTTTCTCTTATCTGTGCATTTAAGACATATTTTTTTTTGTTTGAAGCAACGAGAAATTTTGAATTTTAATTACTCTTTTTCTTAGTGAGATCATTTTTAGTGATTGAAATGATTTGCAAGTCTAATGTTCGAGTATTCCTGAAAATAACGCTAATTGTAACTAGCACTGAAAAAAATTATCGGCCTATTTTTTCATAAGTAAGGCATAACATATGCTCACAACTGACATCATTGGGCGTTTAGAAATGGAAGAGCAATCCGTTAAAAATCTTTCTCGTATCCGAGGCTCTTTCTCCTTATCGCGAGTTTCGTGTTTGCAATGTTCAACTTGAGCTCGAAAGAAGAAATGATTAAAAATTTGTCTTTCACAAAATGGAGGTTGGAGGGTTTAAATTACTCATCCATACGACTGCGAGGAGAGAATCCTAGCTCATTTGTGGGTGAAGTTAGGTGCCAATTGATAAAGCAGGCAACTTCGTAGCTGGAATGCTTCAAACAAATCTACCAGTAGGATTCAGGATACAGGATAGTAGGGAAAATTTGAAATCATTCGATTCCCTCGGCATTGCGTGCAGAATTAGAGATTTAGAGTCTTAATACATATATTAATTATATATATGCATCATTTAAAGATATTTATGAGCAAAAAAATATAAAAAACATAAAATATAACTATTCCTTAACACAAAAAGATGAAATTATATATATGTGGTAATATAACCGAAATGTTCCGAAAAAGTTAGATTCTTCAGATAGCGGGGGTTTTATTTGGCGGGGTGTCTAGGGGTTTTCACGGTGTATGGGTTAACTTTGAAAAATAGAATAGACAACATAGTTTAAAGAAACTAAACAATTTATTACGAGTTATAGGAAAGTATTTACATGGGGAATATTTACACAATAGAAATTAGAACATGCAGGCATTTAAAAATATAGGAACATTTATAGGCAGACATTAATATAGGATGGGTCAATCCCTTCTGGGAGGACGTTAGAGATTAAATAAAACTCATTATGCGATGTGCTGGTGACTCACCGCCAGTTGTGGCGAAAAAAGCGCGGGCGCGCTAAAACGATGCTTCTTAGTCGATGGTTAGTGGGCCTCTGCCGGAATTAATCGCGTCAGCGTTTTAATAAGCACGCCAGATGGCGTTGCTGTGGAATACTGTTTTGACTAACATTGCCATCCTCTGCAAAGGGATAGGATCTATCCTTTTACAAAAAGAAAAAGTTCTATGGGATATCCTACACATATGTTATGTATTTCTTAAACGCATTTATTAAAATAAGAAATAAACAATATAACATATATGTATTCCTTCGATAGAGTTAAATAAAAAATACATATTTAATCGAAACTTGCGAGGGGGGGGGGTTAAGGGCAGATATAAATAATTATTCCAATTTTTAAACTATAAGACGTACAGTCTTGAAATTTGGTAAGCGGATTCCTCTTATAAGCTACAAAATGGGTTTCGTGAAAATTGAAACCCAAGTGGCGTTGTGGGGTTTAAAGGGCGTTATAGATAATTATTTTCATTTTTAAACTACTGGTCGTATAGTCTGGAAATATGATAATCAGAAGCCTTTCATGGATTAAAGATCCATGTTTTGTGAAAATCGACCCCTAGATGGCGTTGCGGAGACTCAAGGGGCGTTATAGGTAATTTTTTTCCATTTTTAATTTATTAGACGCAAAGTCTTCAAATTTGGTAAGCAGATTCCTTTCATAGAGTACAGTTCCCCTACAAAATGGGTTTTGTGAAAACAGATCCTCAAGTGGCGTTGTGGGAGCTCAAGGGGCGTTAAAGATAATTATCCCCATTTTTAAACTATTAAACGTACAGTCTTGAAATTTGGTAAGCAGATTCCTTTCGTAGAGCAGAAATTTGAAGGAAATCAACTCTTGGGGAGAAAGAGGTTACTGGGGCGTATTGACAAAAAAAAATCCTTTTGCGAACTACAAGGACTATAATAATGGAATTTGGTTTGCATTTTTCTTTTGTTGAATTGAAATCCGCTAAAAATGGTTATTTCGGAAAACGACTCCCAACGGGATTACGGAGGGGGGGGGTAAATTTCGTCTCACCCCCTTTGACTTGAAATTTGGCTTGCATGTTAATTTTCCGAGTAGAGATTCACCGAAAATTGGTTTTGCGGAAATCCACTTGGTTATAGGGTTACGAAAGCGCAGAATCGAATTCTTAATGCTACGACTTAGATATCAACAATTTATTTCTATATATATAAATTAGAAAAGTGACTCACTGACTGACTGACTGACTAATCACGATATCTCCGGAACTATTCAACTTAAAAACTTGAAATTTGGTAGACATGTTTGTTTCATGGAGTAGAGATCCGCTGAGAAAGCATTTTGCGAAATTCAAACCGCAAGAGGCGTTACGGGGGGTTGAGGAGCGTTATAAGTAATTGTTTCCTTTTTTAAACTACTCAACGTACAATCTTGAAATTGGGTAAGCAGATTCCCTTCATAGAGTAGAAATCCGCTACAAAATGAGTTTGGTGAAAATCGACCCCCAAGTGACATTGCGGGGGCTTAGGGGGCGTTATAGATAATTATTTCCATTTTTAAACTATTAGACGCACAGTCTTTAAATTTGATAAATAGATTCTTTTCATAGAGTAGAGATCAGATACAAGATGGTTTAGGGGAAACTAACACCCAAGTGGCTTTGCGAGTTGGGGTTAAGGGGCGTAATAGATAAATATTTTCGTTTTTAGACTACTTCACCAACCTGCTTGAAAATATGTAGACATGTTTCTTTCATGGAGTAAATATCCACTACAAAATGGGTTTTGGGAAAAATGACCCCCAAGGGGTATTGCGGCGGTTAAGGGGAGATATAAATAATTATTCCGATTTTTAAAATATTAGATGCACAATCTTGAAATTTGGTAAGCAGATTTCTCTCATAGAATAGAGATACGCCACAAAATGTATTTCGTGAAAATCGACCCCCAAGTGGCGTAAGGAGCGTATATTATTCAATACAATCGAATTCTTAATGCCAGGACTTAAATATCAATAATTTATACATATATATAATCAGCAAAAATTTATAAAACGTCATGAAATACCCAGCGAAGCGGGCGGGTACAGCTAGTATATATATATATATATATATATATATATATATATATATATATATATAAAGGAGAAAGCGACTCACTCACTGGCTGACTGACTAATCACGCTATCTCTGGAACCATTCAACCTTGAAATTTGGTAGACATGTTCCTTTCATAGAGTAGACATCATCTAAGAACGGATTTTCCAAAACTCGAAACGTAAGGGGCGTTACGGGGGGTTAAGGGGCGTTATAAATAATTGTTTCCATGTTTAAACTACTCAATGTACAATTTTGAAATTGGGTAAGCAGATTCTTTTCATACAGTAGAAATCCGCTACAAAATGAGTTTGGTGAAAATCGACCCCCAAGTGGCGTTGAAGGGGCTTAGGGGCGTTAAAGATAATTATTTCCATTTTTAAACTATTAGACGCACAGTCTTTATATTTAATAAATAGATTTCTTTCATAAAGTAGAGATCAGCTATAAGAAGGTTTTGTGAAAACAGACCTCTAAGAGGCGTTGCGGGGGCTATAGTGGCGTAATAGATAAATATTTTCGTTTTTAAACTACTTGACGTACCAGCTTGAAAATTGGTAGGAATGTTTCTTCCATGGAGTAAATATCCGCTACAAAACGGGTTTGGGGAAAATTGACCCCCAAGGGGTGTTGCGGGGGGTTAAAGGCACATAAAAATAATGATTTCTATTTTTAAACTATTAGACGCATAGTCTTGAAATTTGGTAAGCAGATTCCTCTCATAGGATAGATATACACTACAAAATGTGTTTTGTGAAAATAGACCCCTAGGTGGCGTTGCGGGGGTTCAAGGGGCGTTATTGATAAAAAAAAATTTTGAATTTTTAATTTATTGGACGCACAGTCTTCAAATTTTGCTAAGCAGATTCCTTTCATAGTGTGCAATTCTCTTACAAAATAGGTTTTGTGAAAACATACCCAGAAGTGGCGTTGCGGGGGCTCAAATGGCGTTATAGGTAATTATCCCCATTTTTAAACTATCAGACGTACAGTCTTGAAATTTGATAAACAGATTCCTTTCCTAAAGTAGAGAACCGCTACAAAATGGGTTTCGCGAATATCAACTACAAAGTTTAATTTCGGGAGATTAAGAAGCGTAATCGATAAATATTTCCATTTTTAAACTATTTGATCATCCTGCTTGAAAATTGGTAGGCATGTTCCTTTCGTGGAATAGAGTTCCTCTAACAAAGAGTAAAACAAAAATTGACCCGTAAGAATGGTTGCGAGGGGTCAAGAGGAGTTACAGAAAAAAATTCCTGTTTTTAATTGTTAGACCCATATACTTGAAATTTGTTAAGCATGTTTCTTTTGTTGAATAGGGATCCACTAAGAATGTATGTTAAGCAAATCAAGTTCTGGAGGGGGGGTGCAGGGGACGTATTGACAAAAAAAATTCCTTTTTTCGAGCTACAAGGACTATAATAATGAAATTTGGTTTGCATTTTTCTTTAGTTGAATTGAAATCCGCTAAGAGCGGTTTTTTTGGAAAACGGCTCTCAACGGGAAAACAGGGATATTGATAGTAAAACTTTTGTGTTTTTCTGTTAGATTTAGACTTGAAATTTGGCTTGCATGTTCAATTTACGGAGTAGAGATCCACCGAAAATTGGTTTTGCGGGAATCCACTTGGTTTTTGGGTTACGAAAGAGCAAACATCATTCTATACTTCAATTTTAGAGATTTTTAGAAAATACAAATTAGATGAGTTCTGCCCTGTTTTTTTATCAACAGGCGACGGTTACAGGTATAAGTATATTTTCCAATACAATCGAATTCTTAATGTGCTGGGACTTAGATATCAATAGTTTATACATATATATAAGCAGTAAAAATTTATAAAACATGAAATACCCAGCGAAGCGGGAGGGAAAGCGCTAGTATATATATATATATATATATATATATATATATATATGGAGAGAGTGAATTAATACTAGAATTGAAAAAAGCAATCGTTTATGAAGACAGAAAGATTCATCTGACAGAATTCTTTTTAAAAAGAATGAATCTAATAATTCTGTGTGTGATTCTTTATAATATTATTTAATCTAAGTACAATTACTGAAAAACGAGACACATTCTTTATATAAATTCTATTAGTTGATAATATCTTTCTTACACGTTACTCCATTTAGTATAAATTAAAATAACCAAAAATTGTTTCAAGTATTCGGAATGAATTTGTCCAAATATAATGATCTTTGTAGTTTATTAATTCAATGAAGGGGACACAGTACTATTCAATTGACAAAAACCGGTCAAAAAATTAAATACAATTTTTTTAAACAAAATTATTCTTAACATATTTTTCTATTATCTCACAAAATTTGAAAGCTCTAAGTTTAAAAATCCAGAATAATGATAACCTTTATGTTTGTTTTGATTTTCACACACACATCCCTAAGGCAAATAAAAACTTAAAACTGATTTATCTCAGAAAGAAGAAATAACTAGTTTATCTTCATTTAAAATGCTAAGACATTTTTCCTTTTGGCTCAAATGATTTGATTAATGCTAACCATTGCTATTAAGGTATCCGACTAACCTAAAATTGTGAATTTTGCCAAACATTGACAAATTATTTTATGCTTTATTTTATGGGCTAGCTTATTAGCTTTATAAAAATACCAACATTTTTTATTTTCCGTTCACTAGAACAAAAACTACAAGTGTTCTAGTAAAAGCAGATGTCATTACTTTAAGCAAGATGTCATACTTTAAAACGCTTTTTACTTGAAATGTGATTTTTTGAAAATGCTCAAATGAGTCCAACGATTGCTAAAAAGGTTTTGAAAATAACTAACTGAAATTTTTTCCTGTAAGTTCTGTATAATAGTAGAATTGTTTTAACCTTCAGATTTATCAATCACTGTTTTATTACAAAATTTACAGTCCCTTATGTGAATATAATCACTGTCATTTTAAGCATTTTCATATAGTAACCGAGATATAAAGTGCTCCAGTTTTTGTAAAAAAGAAAATATTTCTTATCCTGAAAGTCATTTAAAAAATAAATAATATAGCAACACATTAGATTGAAAAAATTGAAAATTTGTTCATAAACCATTGGTGCAGAATGGGCCGCGTTTATGCTATTTTTAGTCCATTTTTACCTCTTTTTTCCCATTTTAGTAATAATAATTTCTTTTCACCTTCTTAATTTTAGCATATTTTCTTAAAATGTACTAAACAAATCTAAAAACCACAAAAAAAGTCCCTTAACTCCATTTTTTTTTAAAATGTCGCAAGTACTCGGATATTTTATTGCAAGTAACAGAAGTTGGTGTGTATTTTTAAATCAAGGTAATATTTGCTTTTTAAAAAAAAATATTTGAATCCAAAAATCAAAGCATTTTTGAAGAAAGCTTCACAAAAAAAGTATTTAATGATTATCAGTCATGATAGTAAATAAAATTTTACTATACATAGTTTCTTATATCTACATCTTTTGTTACATATAGCTCTACGCATTTGTAAATCAAATTTCATGTGTTTACGTCAGTTATTGTAAAGTAGTAGCAATTTAAAATCACTTCATAATTTTGAAAATTTTCTATAAAATTAAATGATAAATCCTTAGTTGAAGTGTTTCGTCTGTTAGAAATTTAAAAGTATTTATTTCTTTACATTTTTGAAAAATATTCTAATTTTGTGTGTGTGTGTTTTTTCTTCTTTTTTCAGGTGAGTGTTTTATTTACTATGGCATGAAAATTTTTATGTGAGAGATTCCTCGACGTTTATTTTCTTCACGGATGCATTTTGAGAATAGTAAGATACATATTTATTCCTAAAAATATAAATGTTAGCTTTCTAGAGTAATAATAATTAAATTTCAAAAACTGAAGAAAATAAATTGCTGTCTAAAAGACCAATACAAAGTTTGACAGCGATATTTCAGTGATTATTATTTAAGATGATATTA
Organism: Trichonephila clavata; assembly: GCA_019973975.1. Classification (NCBI taxonomy): domain Eukaryota; kingdom Metazoa; phylum Arthropoda; class Arachnida; order Araneae; family Nephilidae; genus Trichonephila; species Trichonephila clavata. Next base: position 138,946 of record BMAO01004546.1, read on the forward strand.
TTTTAAACAAGCTGTTCAATTTTTTTCTAACCATTAGGGAAAATGGGGATTAAAGATGAACCTTGTTTTGCATACTTTATTTTAGAAAGTGTACTCTTTTCACTTGATTGGAGAATTAAAATTTGAAAACATGTTTTTAATGCAATAATAATGTTTTTATAATTTTGAGCACAGGTTGTATTTTATAGAGTATTTTGAGTGTAAAAACTGTTTTACGTGATATATATACATTGGGACGCCTTAAGACTTCTTGAGGCCCTGGGCTCCTTCGCAAAAGTAAGTCCTGGATCACAACACCCCCACCTATGACCCTTAAAAGTATAGAGTACATAGCATACGTGGTCAAATATTCTTACAAACAATAGCCCGAAAGAAATAAATGTTTATGACTTACAATCACACAAACCGACTTAACCAATTGCCACCTTTTGATTAAATGAGTTATGAGGGTGTATAGGTACACCTAGACCATAGGTTCACAACCTTTTTTGACGTTCCCTTTTCTAGTAAATATTTCGATATCGCCCCCTTTTCTAATAAATATTTCGATATCGCCCCCTATTCTAGTAATTATTTCGATACCCCACACCCTCCTACTCTAGAGAAATAAGAGTGTACATAATACATGATAAACACAAGAGTTCAGTTTTAAAAAATATCCTATTACTAATAGAAAATATATTTTTTAATTTAATTTTTTAAAAGCCACAATTTTTTTACTTCCGAATCTGAAATAGATATTGCCACAAATATATTTAAATGCGTAATATTACATATTTTAATCATAGATAGGATAGTGTTGGAATTGAAACGTTGGAATTTCTTCTCCATTTAAAAAAGAGTAATAAAAGTTTTAGCTTATCTGTTATAAAGACAGGCAGGGGTTTTGAGGGTATGACGTAATTCATAATAAAGTGTTGCTTTCAAAATAAATATAAATTGACAGTTTCAGTCTTTAAAGAATCACATGTTAATTCCCCTGGTTAAAATATTTAATTATGCTTCTTGGATAATATACGTAATGAAATGCCTTAGACGAAATATTTTTCCTACTGTTCACAGACAAAGATAACACGTACACTACAGAAATTAAAGTTTACTATATAATTCACTTTAATGTAGATCTGAATGTAATGTAATCCTTAATTTTTCATCCATTCCCCCAACTATCGAAATATGTAAATTTCTGTACCTGTGTTATATAAATGATTTATAAACACACACACACACACACACACAATCAACATAAGGTAAACAGTATTAAAGTTTACTTTGTAAGAACAAAATCAGCGTGTTTTTTTTTTTTTTGTCTTTTTTCGACTATATTTGGTTAATTTGCCTAAGCCCTTTCGTGCCAATTCAACGCTCCCTAATTTTCTCTGGGTCTTTTAATGCCCCTCTGAAAGCCTGAAACGCCCACAAGGGGGCGTTATCGCCCACGTTGAGAACCTATGGCCTAGACCTATACATGGATGAAGGTCATCCCATGTAGTCAGTTGGCATATCTTCCGAAATTCCAAGTTTTCGAAGAATACAACCGGAAATAATATTTGACCGCTGAAATTATTTGAATTATGATCATCTGAATTATGGCTGTGTCGAGAACGAGGCGAGGCCCCCTTTATTGCCGAGACCCTGGGCCCAGTTGGCCTATGCCTTAAGATGTCCCTGGGTTGGAAGCAAAAAAATTGTAAAAACCATTCAATCAGAGATTTATTTTATAAATCATAGGTTCCCAACCTTTTTTGAACTGGCGCTCCCTTTTCCAGTGAATATTTCAATACCGCCCCCTCCCACTCTAGAGAAATTGTAAATAATACATGGTGAAAACAAGGAATAAGTTTTTTAAAAATATATTCTACTAGCTGTACCCTGCCACGCGTTGCTGTGGCTCAGTCTGGTTAAATGGAAAAAAGAGAGCTGGTCCATCCAGTCAATTGTGAATCTTATATTAGGCATAATTTTCTTAATGGATAGTCTGGTTTAATTACAGAAATGGAGGCCTGAGAACTCTTAAAATTAATTTGAGTTTTAAAACATGAGGAAAAACTGGTTGATTTCAAATTATTTAAAGATTCAATCAGACAATGAAACACATTGCAAATCACAAAATATATAAGAAATAATCATTAATATATATCAGATGAAATCCCCAAAATATATAAGAAATAATCATAAACAAAAATCAGATAAAAATCCCAAAAATATGTAAGAAACGATCATAAGCAAAAATTAATTAAATGCAAATCACAAAAATAAATAAGAAATAATCATAAACAAAAATCAGATAAAAATCCCAAAAATATGAAAGAAAAAATCATAAGCAAAAATTAATTAAATGCAAATCACATAAATAAATAAGAAGTAATTTAAATAATAAATTAAATGCAAAAATACATAAATAGGTTCATGCAGTTTATAAAATAGTTATAAACATAGAGAAATTTAAAATAACCCAAAACTGATAAAAAAAATTACATTAATTTAAATAAAAAAAGTCTTAAACAGTTAAAAATATACAAAATTAATCCCAATTACGTATCAAAGAACAAAAAAATAGATAAATATGACAACCAATAAACTTAACTATTGTAAAAATATGTAATAATCCGGAAAAAACTATGTGTAAAGCTTACATTTCAGCATTCAGAGCGAATCGTGACATCGTATGACGTCATAACACCAAAAAAATCACTTAAAAATTAAATTTAAAAAAATGTAGAGAGCATTTAAAAATAAAAAGTACATAAGAACCTGACCGGAGTCAAATGTAACGTTGTGTCAAAATTTCAGATAAATCCATGCAGGACTTTTTGAGTTATGGAAGCGTACACAAACCAACATAACATTTATATATATATAGATTACTAATAGAATATATTTTTTAATTTAAGTTTTTTAAGCTTCACTTTTTTTACTTGCGAATCTGAAATAGCTATTGCCCCAAATATAATGAAATGTTTAATATTATATATTGTTAGAATTGTGTTAGGATATATAATGTTGCAATTGAAACGCTACTATGTATGTGAATTTTTTCTTCATTTAAAAGAGTTTTAATTTACTTGTTATAAAGTCAGGCAGGGGTTTGGATGATACGAAGTAATTCATAGTAAACTATTGCTTTCAAAATAAATATAAATTGACAATTTCAGCTTTTAAAGAATCACATGTTAATTCCTGGTTAACATATATATGTTTCTTGGATAATATACGCAATGGACGAAACATTTTTCCTACTGCTCACAAACAAAGACAACACGTACACTAAATCAATTAAAATGAACTATATCATTCAAATTAATGTAGGTCAGAATGTAATATAACCATTAATTTTTTCATACACTTCATGAGCTACCGAAATATATGAATTTTCGTACATGACATATAGAAATGATTTAAATACATACGATCAGGTAAACAGCGTTAAAGATTACTTTTGTTAGTAATAATCAGAGTGTTTCTGTAGTATTTTTTGGTTAATCTGCCCAAGTCCCTCCGTGCCATCTCAACGCACCCTAATTTTCTCCGGGTCTTTTACCGCCCCCCTGAAAGCCTCAAACGCCCACAAGGGATCGCCCACGTTGAGAACCTATGCTATAAATCATTCCCTGTGACTCCTTAAACTAATCGAATTTTCTCAAGTATTCAGCGTGAATTTGTCAAAAATAGGGATTTTCGTATCTTTCTATTTCAATTCAATTATATTTTAATAAACTTCCATCTTTTAAAAAAAAATTACGCAAAAATTAACCTTTGAAATACAGATTTAAGGGAAATTGTCGGAAGAAATGAAAAATATAAGTGAACTATGCTCTGAAATAGATAAAGAGGAAATACGTTTGCGATCTATTGGACATTGACTCTGAGGAATTCGATGCGGATAATGGGGGAGAGAACACTGTGAATGCGAGTAGGGAATGCAAAAAGAATGAGATGGTTCTCTAGTTCCGAAAACGAATGTGAAAAATACTTTCAGAAAATGGAAATTTCACATGACGGAACTGTTTGGCAAAAATTTCAAAAAGGTTCTGAACTTGGAAGACCCCCTCATCCTACTCTTTTCAGAGAAATATCACAACCGTTGGGGTATGCGAAACGTAATATTACGAAGGACAAAGAAGTGCATTTTTGATAAACACTGGGATGACGAATCATTTTGATTTGAATAACCATACCCTTGCAAATTACTGGAGTAAAACATAATTTTTTATTTTATATATATATCCTTCTTTCTAAAAACGTATGTGCCTAAAATCCAAATATATATGAAAAGTTTTTGGATTACCGTATGACAATTATGTAAGTTTTTAAAATTTCCCGTGATATATTCTGAATTATTTATGATCCAATGGAAATAGGTATAGCTTTGATATCGATGATGATCCAATAAACCTCAAATTAAATAGGTATTATTTGATCACCATGGGTAGAGTTATAATGTCGGTAGGTTTAGTATTAAAGAATAACTTTTTAAATCCATATTCATGCAAATATTAAGGGAAAACTCGTTATACGATCCTGTTTAAAACAAGCAGAGGTTGGGATGAGATGAGAAAAAGGTGGACTGGCATTCGTTTCTTCCAGCCGTGAGAGAGAACAGGAAGGGGGAAGAATTACGTTTCTTCTCCAGGTATAAGTAATGTCTTTTTTTATGTTGCTTTTCCTTGGGCCTCCAACGATCATTTCTAACTGTTTTTCCGTCATTTTATTGGAGCAGTTGTGTTTCATTGGGAGAGGTTCTGAGCTGTGTGAGTGCTCGTTTTTGGTTGCTCCGGTGTCATTATTTATTCCCGAGCTTTGTTACTCGGCTGCGATAACAAAGTGGCACGTGCTGAATTGTGACGTTTTTATCTCACCAGTTGATATTTTTTATGCTGTTGCATTTCTGGAGTGTTTTCCCACCACTTTCTTTCGAGACGCGAGTCATGTCCTGGATTTCTGACAAGGTGCTCATGAGTCATTAAACTTTTAGATTTCTTTAGAAAACTTGAACGAGAACTTTCTACTGTGGAATTATTTCTTGTGCTATACATCAGGGGTGAGCAACTTGTTTTGGTTCGTGAACCACATCGTGGGAGGGGAGGATACCGAAGGACCGCTTTTTTTAAAAAAAATGATGAGATTTTTTATAAAAATAAGTATACATTAAATAAAAGTTTTATTCAATTTATTTACTGTGCTGATTTCATATTGTTTGTAGCTGCATGCCCATTTAATTTTAGTTTAATAAAGCAAATGCATCCCATCCCACTTCTTTGCAATTTTTTTCTGATTTTAATCTCACTCCTGATTTTGCTTGTTGAAATTCTCATCACTGCCTGAAAGTGGATGTCAGCCAACTTGCATCCGTAGTTACTCTTGTTGACCCTCATGCAAAAAAAAAAAAAACTTTGCTTGTCCCAATAAATGTCTACTCAAACATAAAGAACAATTTCACATCCAATTTCTTCGTCCATGGAAATTTTTCAGCAAAGATTTTTATAAGTCAATTAATGTCAAAACATAAAACATTTCCTTCACACTGCAAGTCAATAAGTTGAAGCTACAGCTCGTCAGGAGCTGTATCAATATCATCAGTAATGTGATAATTGTGAGGCTCATTTTTTGTTTTTAAATTCAAAGATCTTGTGAACACGTCCTCCAAACTCTGCAGATGATTTCAGTGTGGAAACACTTTCAGGTCACGGCCCCTTAATAAAGGAATAAAGTAATTTTGTTTTCCTAATAGTTAAAAATAAAAGACGAATCTTTGTTCTCTCATGAGAAAGAAATTTCCATTCAAAATCGATTTTCTGTCTTGGCAGGCCGCAAAACAACTGTTGGCGAGCCGAATTGTTTTGCCTATCCTTACTATAAATGCCTTCTCTAGCACAGTGATTCCCAAAGTGATCTATATAGACCCCAGGGGTCTATGACAACATCCAAGGGGTCCACGTCAGCCAAAAATTAATTTGGGGGTCCATGAGGTGTAAGTGGGGGTCTATGATAGTGTGGCTCTCATCAAACTAGATCGTGATTTTAACTTTAAAAGAAAATTTATAATCAAGTGGAAACCAAATTTTACTTATTTAACAGATTTATTTACTAAATTTATAACGAGGTTAATTTGCGTTTACAAGGTGACAGCATAAATTTTATTAAAACAAGAACCATTTCAGCTTTTGTTTCCTGAGTTAAGCTAAAAAAGTATAATACTGGAGATCCTAAATTTTTTTTTCTTTCTAAATTTGGCACAGACAATCCGTTAGTACTTTTTAACCTACGTTCAACATTTAAATGCCTTTTATTCAGATTTTGAAACCAGGTTTGAGAATGCTTTGACTATCGCAATATCACAGTAAGCAATGAATTCATAGGGTCATATTGAAAAAATGTCACGTTAAAATAGGAACTGATCGTAATAAGAACTGATGAAGATCTTAAAGTTTAGAAACGGATGCCAGCAATTTTGGCTTTGAAAAGTCAAATCTGTTATTTGTCCCGACTTATGGAATATCGTGAGGAAGTTTTTCATTTTTAGTGTGAAGAAGTTTGTGTGGAGGAGTTTCAGTGCGGTAGCCAATCTCCAAAACATACAAACAAAATGATAATAATAAAGAAAAAAAACTGGAAAATACTAACAGAGGAGATTTAAGGTTAAACCAGACAAGATCGATATCAAATGTTGAAAATTTTATATTATGGTGCTAGAGATTCATCCCTCCCATTAAAATAATTTGTTTGTCGTTTAGTTAGTTAATTTAACATTTTTTATTATTAACTTTTAGTTTAATTAATTAACATGTGCTTTTTAAATTTTAAACACTATACTTCATAACACTTAGGAATTAAATTCTTTTAAAGTGGGAGTAGTATTATGAGTTGTGAAAAAGACATTTAAGTTGATAAATTTGCAAAAATTCAATATTAAAGTTAAGCAGGGCTCTACCCCAAACCGAAAAACATGGCAAGGGGTCTATGAGACAAAAAGGTTTGGGAACCTCTGCTCTAGCATGCTACACTAAATCTGGATCCAAAATACTCAAATAGGCTTATGGAGGGAGGAGTTTTTTTACTTAAGTGGGTATTGTATATGTACATGTTTCATTTAATTTTTTATATATTATATTTTTAAGCAGGCATCGTCAACCTATGGCACGCATTACAATCTCAGTAGCATTCTACACCACACTACAAATTTGTAAACTTTTGAATGACTGGAAACTAATAATTTTGAAATGAACTAACATCTTTAGAACTTTAGAAAGGATGTGACGGGTCTATTCGCGATATTTTTTCTATTAATCCTCTTGGGGAAACTTTAGAGCTAGCATTCACATTAATTCACAGCCTTTCAAGACGAAAACGTGATATGTAAATTAGTTTGACTCTATAAAGTCTATAGGTTTTGTAGATGTAAGATAGAAGGAGCCGTGAAACTGTTAAGTAAGTGTGAATATTTCCTTCACAAACCTAGCGCGCGTTAAGGAAGTAATTGCTGAGATTAAATTATTAGATTGAAGATTTAAGATAGTAGAATTAGAATTAGCTATCGGTTCACGAGTTCTTGTTCTCCTTTTCTATCTCACGTAGTCGGGTTTACTTAGAGTTGGGTAACAGGAATAGACAACACTTTAGATATCACTCCTAGGCTTCCTCTTGTAGTTTCACTTGTGATTGCTTAAGTGTGTGTTCAAAGAATAAATAAAACTAATTGTTATTATGGAGTTTGTTGGTGATGCTTTGTTTCCCCCCACACCTAGAGCCGCGCAGGTTGGAGAGAGAGGGGTGCCGATTCCCCCCCCCCCAAGGAAAGTTTACAAAACACATACACGAAAAAAAATTCAGAAGAGAAGTCTTTTGATAATTTGACAGTAATTAAAAAAATTGTTGGAAATAATTGCTGGAGAGATTCAATTTTTTGAAGAAAATTGCAAACTGCTTTCCGCTTTCACTCTACATATCTATGTGAAAACATCTTTTCTCATTTGAAAAATATTTTAAGTCCCCGCCAAGAAGTTGTTTAACAGCTGAACATTCAGAATCATGCGTCCGATTGAAATCCACAATTTATATCCCTGATATTGCGATGTTAGTTAAGTAAAGCGGTGCTGGGGTAGGGTTCACATTAAAATATTTATTTTTTGATTAATTATATTGAAGGAATGCTTATATTTTATGTTGTTTATTTTTTGTTTTAATAAATATGTTTAAAAAATACTTAATACTTAATATATGCACAATTTTAATTTTTTGTATCATTTATGTTTATTGCTGTTTAATTTTTTATGTTAGTAAATATATTATTTTAAATGATACATGATTAACGCAGCTACAAGGTTGCCGACCCTCTGAATGGGATGTTTATAGTTTATTTTAGAAGTAGTTTTACTTATATCAAAATATATAATTTTTGTGTTTATAATTCAAGGGAATTAGTTAAGTTGTACTTTTTTATTACGAGTTCGAACTAAAATTTTTTGAAATAAATTTCATTAATGATGTAAAGAATTTTGTATTTATATGGTTTACCAACTAATTATACTAAAAATCATGTCACATTATAATTAATATTTTTTAAACAAATTTTATTAAAAACTTTGTAAGTTTATAACGGTGCACTTTTAAATATATTTTAGAAATAAGCTTCAAGCAAAGTTGTTTAAAGAAGCTATAGATATTATGTATTCCAATCATAATAGCTGCTGAATTGAAATGAGAGAATTGTGAATTTATGTAGAATAAATATTTGGGGGGAAATAAAGAAAAATACTTATAAAAAAAACATAGGTAAAAATCTCAAGTGAAACTAATAATTTTTCGTTAAAAATTTAGAAAAGATTTTTGTAGCTTTCATTTGAAGTATAATTAATTAACGAAAACTAATAAAACAAAAACAAAAAAATAACATCAATGCTTCTAGTGAATTTAGTATGTAAGTCCATATGTGAATGAAATGTGACGTATCTTGAGTATTGCGATAAATAGCTACACCTGCTGCTGGAACTTTGGGTCTTTTATAACTTACAACAAAGTTGAAATTCGGAATATCAAGTGGTTCTTTGTTTTTCGTACGAATTTCCGACAAAAGCAGAACATTTGACTTTTTTACGAAAGCATCATTTTTAAGGTCAGTTGCATGCGCATGGAAACTTTGACAATTGAATGGAAATATCGATAATCCTTTCTTGTTGGAGATGAATTCTAGAAATGTTTTGGTGACCGTTTGCAGTGTATTGTTTTGTAACCTTTTCAATTGTAACGTTAGATTCTCTCGATGACTTGTTGATCTTTTATGATGTTTATTTGTATTAATAACCATATTTTAAACTTGAACACATTAATCTTGAATTATTATTAAGCTTTATAAAATTTTTTAATTTCAAAATCCACGATAAAAATATGATTAAACAATTAGAAGTCTGTTTTACCACGGTAGTAAAAAAACGTCTAAGCCACTGTGAAATACTAATCCGGATTGCGCGATCCATTGCAGAGGTTAAATATTAGAAAATAATACAAAATTTTCAAACTCCGGAATAAATACGAAGATTTTAAATAATTCTAAATAATATAAAATTTTCAAACGCCAAAATAAATACGAGTATTTAAAATAATTTTCTGTTTTTTATTTTTTACCTTAAAAATATTAGTTTATTTATTTAGTACTCACTATTGTACTGCACAATGATTCTTCAATTAAAAGATTCAAATAATAATCAAACAAAAACACTATTTCAACAATTCAGAGTCTATACACATTGAACTTTTCACTCAATCCATTCAATTTTCACTTATAAGATATACAAAGCACTCTACGTCAGCTGTATGGCTACAGATATACTGCTATAAGCATGTCGGTGACCCGAACGCACGAGATTTCACCCATCCAAAAAGTGTCTTAAGGCGAACAGCACACTGCGCGGGCGCCAGTCAGAGCATGTCGGTGACGCGAACCCATAAGATTTTCCCCTAACAAAAAGTGCCCAACGCCGCTAAAGAAGTTTTCACTTCAAAAATCACCGTCTTCTAAAAAAAAATTAAGAATTTCAAAAGCACGAAATGTTGAATGCCTCTTTTGCTATTGTTTAATTTTAACAACCTATTTGCGCTAAGCAATATAAAGGAATATAACCTAGTTCAAAATGACTATATATATATAAACTGGGAAATTTATATATGTAATCTATTAAGTTCGGAAGTCGTTAATGTACAGATTACCTAGCTAATCTGCACATTAACTGATTTGCTCCGTTAAGGTCCATCGATGTAGCCCTAGTGGTGCTACGTTCATACTTATTTCTTCACATTCTTGGTCTTTTGAAATGTAAAATATGTCTTCTCTTATTCCTAATCATTGTTTTCATAATTTAGCCTTCACTTTCATTTAATTATGAATATGTAAAATGCATTATTTTTATCAGATTATTTAATTATATATATATATATAATATATATATATATATATATATATATATATATATATATACTATCTCTGATATATATACCAATGAAAATATTCTTATTGAAACAATTATGATTTTGTGCTGAAAATGTCACTTAGGGTTGTTATGAACGATTTCTATAATTCCGACTAATGAATATCGCGAGTAAATTATGTCGATTGAATCCAACTGAAATTAACACGAGTATTCTTATGCAAAACTCAAATTTTATGTGCTACTAACACAGGAGTAAAATTCTTTCAAAAACGATAAGGATCCCAAGTAATGGCAATTTTTTTCTTCTAAAAATGATAAGTAAAAACAAATACGAGAAATGAAAACATACGTACCTTATTGTCGCACTAATTCAATCTGCCTTAAAAAATCAAACTATTGATATCTAAACACGAAAGAAAAAATTCGTGTGCTTTATTTTCGCAGATAAACTTTTCATTCCAATACACGAGTATATTTTCGAGAACTGATTTTTTTAATACTTTAACGTTTGGTAAATCTCGTCGTTTGGTTTCTTTCATTTCTTAAGGAATAGATAGAATACGTTCTCTAAGATTTTAAAACTTAACAAAGAATCTTAAATGGTTTTTTTATCATACTGTATTCCTTAAATTTCGAGACATCATTTTTCTTTTCATTATTATTGACGCATGCATTGCCCCCCCCCATTGCTTACAAAGACTGATAATCAAACAGCATTTTCAAAGTACAGTAGAAACGTCGTTTATCCGAATAATTTGGGACTGGACACCGTTCGGATAAGCGATTGTTCGGATAACCGAAAACCGAATGCGATCCATGCAGTATATGAAACCGGGAACTATACGAATATTGAAAATCATCCTATGCGGGAAACGTTCTTGAAGAAAAAGCAAAATAAGTGCAAACTGTCGCAATTGTACCTTTATTTTGGAAAATAATCACTTATTTTTTGCTGTACCATTGTACACCTTCGTTTTTTGTGTAATGACGTTATAAGTTGATAGTAAAAAAATTTTAAAGAAAAATTTATTTTATTCTTTTAGCGCTTTTAAATAAAAGCTTGTTCTTAAAAAAGTTTTTTTACTTTTAATTTATTTTTTACTTTTTAGTTATCACTGGACAGGTTTCTTAGTCTGTTCATCTCATTCAACGCATCGTTGTTGCTAGGTGTTAGCCGGTTATTTTCGAACAGACGAGCTAAATGAATTCTCGCAAAAAGGGTACTAGACGAAAAACACAAGTTTTTCTTAAATCAGTAAATTTTAAGCAATTCTTTCAATCTTCGTACAGATCTTGGGTAATATTATCCTACACACGAAAAAAGTTTTATGAGATTTTCTTCATAAATGACAAAGTTATTAAATATTAAAATGTTGAGTATTTTTTGAAAAATCGTAAAAAATTTTTTTTCGATATTTTATTTTTTAAATGACTGATTCTAAAAGAGCAAATCATGAACTGTTTTAGTACGGAATGTCGATTCATTTAAACAAAAAAAAATTATGCGCGTTGATTTAGACATTATTTTCATAAAAACGCACCGATTTTGACTTATTTAAAAAAATCGTAAGAAATAAAAATATTATTATTTTGTAAAAAACATTATACTGTATCGAGACGAAATACATGATCTTTCCTATTCTATAATTATATTTTGTCTGAGCTTCATAGATTAACCTCTTAAGCGGTCAATTTGTTTGACCAAAATTTTCCCAAAAAAAGCCCATTTTTTAACTGCATGTAACTAAGCATAATAATTAACAGAACGCGCGAAAATGGAAGATTTTTATTTTAATCTCCGGTTTAAAATTTTACTCATTTTTTTATTTTATAATTCTTGAACACAAAAACCCTTAAATGTTTGCTTTTAATAAGTACATTCTGCGTACTATGAAGAATATTTCACATATAACTTAAAATATGTTTTCTTCCACTTACCAAAAAATTTCATGTTCATACCTCTTTTTCATACGATTGATAGGATTTCATGTGTGTGTGTGCATATTTATATGCACACACAATATGAAGAATAGTGTAACACTAAGTCATATTCCAATGGGGATAGAGATAATATCGACTTCTTTGGATTATCTATCCATTTTCCTTTTTCTTAGGCAACACATTGTACATTGCCTTGTAAATCCCTGTTCTTTATCCAATATTTTCAAGAATATATATTCTTGCCTTCAGTGAATAATTCTCACCTTCACCACTACCAAAATTCTGAATGAAGAGTAGTTCAGTATCATGGACAAACTATCTCTCTGCATCTCCTAAAGACACACTCTATACTAATAACCTTATTATAGGAATAAAAATGTCTGTGCAAATAAAATATAGAAATAAAAAATTTCGGTGCCTGTACAGCGCACGGGCAAACCGGTTGTGGCTCACTTTCAGTAGCCCGTAAGGTGTACGGGCAAACCAGTTAAGGGGTTAAAGTTAGAATTTCTATAATACTCCATCTCAGTTTAACTTGGCAGCGTTGAGAAAGGTATACAATGTACCAATCTACTTGAAAAATAGCTCTACTTTTTTTGTTTTGAATTAAATCCAAGAAAATAGATAGAAATTTGTAAAAAAAATTGCATATGTTCTAGAAATTAGATTATTTTTACGTTGTGGAAATGTAATTATTTTTTAGACAAAGTTAATTAATACAGTCAATAGCGCAACGTTATGAAATTCCAGTTTGGCTGAAAATCGATTTTCGACGCCAACTTTTGTCATTGTTGTAACAATAAAATTATTACAACAATGCAGATATATCGAAGTTGGCGCCCGAAACTAGTTTAACGTTTTTAATTAATATCTTTTTAATTAATTGCAATATTGGAATATAAATGATCAAAACATGCATTGTCATCCAAACTAAACGTGTATACAAAATTTCAGCTCAATGGGAGGAAGATATCAGCTTCAAAATTGAGTTGCAAGATTCCACCCGAACAAATTACATACATACATACATACATACATACATACATACATACATACATACATACATACATACATTGTAAGTTAAATAAAAGCTTTTAAAAAACAATCTTTGAATTTAAAAATGCGTTCGACGTCGAGAGGAGAGCAGTTTAATTTTATCGTATAGCTTTGTAGAGTGAAGTGCCCCATCTGGCACACGTGCCATAGATGGTCGACGCCTGATTCAAATGTTCCAAACAGGAGCAATATTTATTTTCAGTGTTATTAAGCGAATTCGCTTTCTTTCTTTTTACAAACGTAACCCAGTGCTTCTCAAAGTTTCGACATTCGCGATCCAATATTCTATCATAATTACCTTTGCACCCCCTCATACAATAACAATCTATTAAATTCAATAATACTAAACTTTGACTTAAAAAATACGACACGACTTTAATCTGTTAAGTGCCACCGGCGTATATGAACGTCTCGCTCAGCCAAAGCGTTAATTGCCCCGGACGTACGTATACGTCTCACGGAAGTGCGATCTTTTCTGTGCACTGCTATCCGTAATTCTGATGGCTTTGGAATGCAATAAAAGGACCTTGACAATGTTTTTACGAATGATTTATTTATTTCAAATTATTTGCATTTATATTCCTCCCCCACCCCCAATGCATCACATGCATGCACCTACGTGGGAAACGGTTGGCATTGGAAAGCGAATCGCGTCACTCTTAATCGGCAGTTAAGGGATTAATTATAAACCGTACAAATTAACAAGACAAGTGTTAATTTTTATATATTACAATCTCATGGGGCACTGGTATTTATTAAACTTGTTCTTAACTTGTTATTGTTAAATTAAGTATAAGATACATTGTGCAGTACTGATGTGCAGTTATAAGTGTAATACATCAGTTTAAATGTGCATTTTATTTTTTATTATGTCAGAATGAATTCCGTTTGTTTACTTTCAGTAAATTAATAAATTTTTAAATAATATTTTGTTTTCTACTTTTCAATAGGCTCGCGCCACCCCTCATAGAACTGTCACGCTCCCAAGGGGTTTGAGAAACGCTGACGTAACCCTATATTTTCTATAAATATTTGATTTATCCTAAAAAGGCGTTGATGTAATTTAATTACACAGAGCTCTGAATAAAATTCATCTTTACCTTAAGAACCTTATTGAGAGAAACATCCCCTTGTTTGGAGGCACTGGGAAGCCACAAGGGTACTGGTTCATTACCATATTTATTTGTAGGAGATGGAGGGTCGTCCGTTACTGAGGCTCGTTTCCCCTTTTTTTTCTCACACGTCACGAGAGCGGAAGGCAAGGGACGTCTGCCTGCCTGTCTGCGCAACCCTTATCGCCCGGATCCCGGGGTCAATGCCACGATCTAGCCTGGGGTCGCCTAATTAGAATAGGCGACATTAATGTGGACAAGGCTCAGCACAGGTCCACCGCGTGAATACCTTAACCTGGAACCGCGTGTGATGTCGGTCAGCTCGTTTGTTTGAAGGGACCTTTTTCTTTCACAACTTTCGAGGAAGTGCGGATCACATTTTCACATCAATGCCCGTTTTTTACTGTATCTTACTCCAACTTAATCTTCTCTGGGATTTAAGGTAACGACACTCTCGGAGCAGTGATTTTGCAAAAGTGCATACATATTTTTCGTACTTAGTTTTCACCTGAATTAGAGTATACATGTGAAATTGTTTTAATGATGTTATTAGAAAAAAAATTGGCAGTTACAGAGACTGCCGATAGAAGTGAAAACTTAGAACTTTTAGTATTGAGATTTGAAATTTCATAATGTTTGAATTAAAATTATCAACATCCATCTGGTTTTCACATCTATTGATACTCCGAGCAACAACTAAATGCATGTTTTTATATGTTTTTTTTTATTATTCAAATATATTACGGGCTGTCCAAGATCATGACAAAATATAAATACAATTCAATTGAAATAACAATTAATATACAATCCTATTATTTATGGATAGTATTTGTATTTACTTCAATTTCAATGTGCTTGATTTTTAAAATTACTTTAATAGTTTGCATCATTGTCATCATTCATTTCAACAATGCTTAGACTTTTTGTACTTTCAATTATTTCATTTTGTTCTAAAAATGATACAATAGGATTATGGTAACTAAAGTAAGAAAGGAAAATGTTTGATTCGAAGTTATCTAAGTATCGCGTGTAAAAACCGCATCGATCGTCGTTTTATATTTTGTAGTACTTAGTTTTCGATCATTGGACCTATTTAAATGAAGTGTTTTGATTTAGAAATTCAATTAGTGGTAGATTTTTATCATCTGCAAAGTTAATATTGAAGTCTCCACTCAAAATCTTCGGTACATTATCCTATTTTTCGCCAAATCTTTTTTCGGGTATTTTAGAACCTTCTTTTGTATAAATCATCCAATTTTTGAATAAAAATGGTTGTATCTGTCTCATAGATTTTCCAGGCGAAATATAAACGGCAACCATTAACATGTATTGCCCATTCTCGGAATCGCAACCAGCAATGCACAGTACATACACATTGAACTTTTCACTAAATCCATTGAATTTCACTTATAAGATATACACAGCACCATACTTCAGCTGTATAGCTACAGATATACTGCTATAAGCATGTCGGTGACGCGAACGCACAAGATTTCACCCATCCAAAAAGTGCCTAAGGCGAGCAGCACACTGCGCGTGTGCCAGTCAGAGCATGTCGGTGACGCGAACTCATAAGATTTTCCCCTACCAAAAATTGCCCAACGCCGCTAAAGAAGTTTTCACTTAAAAAAAACAATGATTATTTTAATTGATAGTAACTCTGTGAAAGCAATGTACATCTTTCAAAAATCCTAGTTCAGACTCTGAGAAGTCTTAGTAGGTTAAAGTGTAGTATAGGGGGGGGGGCTTGGTGATGTTAATTTCTTTTGGCGACCAAAATCGATCTCCAAGCAACTTCGCTTAGCGATAAATGTCCGGAAGCCAGAATGAATTCGTTATCTCACCATAATATCTGTATAAAAATCGCCAAATCCAAAGAAAAATAGTCCCATCTCCAAAGCCCCCCCCCCATACTACACTTGAACCCTATAATATTTTGCTTGTACGAATTCATTCCCTATACTACACTTTAAGCATATTGAAGCTGTAGAAGCATTTTTCATAAAATGAAAATGTTTGAATAATATTTAATTTTTGTCTCCATTATTTGCCAAAGATTTGCTTTTAAATAATTTTGTATTTTAATAACATTATTAGGAAGACATATTTATGGATAAATATATTCTAATTCATGTTACAAACAAAAATATTTATTTATACGCTCAAAGTCACGCTCTCGAATGTAGTTGGATATCTGAATGATCACCAGATATTTATTTATCTATTTATAGTTTTTGTTTATTGTTAAAACGTTTTGATTTCTTAACAAGCACCTTTTCGAATGAGGTATTCTCTTAACATCTCTGGTTAAACGAGCTTTCCAGAGAAGTACTTTGTATTCCGCGAAAAACAAATCAAGATTTGTAATTTTATTTTTTACCGTGCATGACAGTTTGCTTGGAAAGTATATGAAGTTCCTAAGTTAAACTGACTGCAGGTAAGTCTGTCCACCTCAAATTATTTCCTTGGGCGTTTTTTCAATCGTATATTCTAAATTTTATAATATTAAATAAAAGATATAATATAAAATTATAATGATATATATAATATTAAAAAGCCAGAATTTATCAAAGAATTAATATTAATTTTCTCAAGACATCTTTTCAAAAACGAAATCTATTCCAGATCGTTCCTTTTCTTCATTTATTAACGTACGAGCCTTACGTTTTTATTAGGAATGTAATTTTCCGTCTATAATTTAATTAAATCAACATTTGTAATTTAAATTAGGGTGGGAATTTCTCGTACAGACCTCCAGTAAGATATTTTCGAATCTAAATTTCTTCTCATTGATCTTCGGAGAATTTTTCATAATAGATGTATTCAGTGTCTTTGTTTTCTGGTTTTTAGTTGATGGTCCATTACAGATGATGCATCGGAATGGAATGATTCTTCGCTGAGAGCACTGGAGACATCTCTATGAGGTTTAGGTGTAGAAGCTTGGTCTAATTTCTTAACAGAGGGTCTTCGAATGTTCAGTTTCTTTTGTTGTTTTGAAACTTCTGGTTTATTCTTTTTCTCCTTTTCATTCAGCTTATCCCTTAACGCTTTTTTATATAGAGATTGTTTCTCTAGAATATTTGCACATTATGAAATGCTATAACACCTGACACGCCACCAGGAAAAATGAACCTTTAAACTGAATTACAAAACATATAGTTAGTTAAAAATGGATCACGGTGTAACAAACTATAGTTCTTTTAGCGTACATTAAGCTTAAGCATCACTAGTCGATAAAAAAATTTGAAAACTTACTTGCAAAAACCATTAAAATCCCAATTTGTTCAGCAGCGGGTAATATGACAACCACAAGCAGTCAGCTCTCATTTCGATGCATCGGAGTGAGTGAGTGAATATTAACGTCCCACTGTTCAGCTACGCGAGGGCTTTTGGGGACGGTCAGTGTAATTTTGAACCATGGTCAAGTGACGCGGACGGCACCTGAGCTGGCACCCCTTCTTCAAACTACCACACCAACGGGAGGACGTTTAAGCTCTCGACGTGCATCGTCCCCTACACGACGGGTCTTCAGTGGTACTGGGATCGAACTCGTGACACGCTAGCCACGATCCGATGCCTAGACCACTTGGCTACCGCGGCCACTCGATGCATCCGAAGAGTCTTTTTGAGTAGTTCATGGTTTTCCCTCTCAGCTGCTACAAACAGAGCCAAAAACTCGGTGTGTTCCATATTTCCCTACTGTTCCATAATATCCTCCTCGCCTCGATACATTTATGTTATTTGTCCTGTAAACTCGAAATATCTAAATAAAAAAAAAGTTTTGATCCGTTTTATGGGGAATAAACATAGAATAACAGTGCAAGCTGTAAATCATTAAAAGTGCTACAATTTCCGCTGGGTAGTTGCGAAAAGTTTTATTTGTTGCAAAATTTGCAATGAAAAAACTTTTAAAATAGTATAATCATTGAAAATGTAAATTATTAAGAACGTAAATAGAAATTACTTCGTAAACATTTTAGAGTTAGCTTTGACATATGGACTTGAAATATAAGCCACATTTTTCTTCTGCTCAAATGCACCATTAAACTATGCATATAGTTTTTTTTAATTCTAAAAATTAATTTTTGAAATATTCTAACGAATTTTATAATTTTTTTCGTTTCTTTTGATTCTGCTCAACCTTTGTCAAATGGATGAATTTTGTGTATTTCTAGATGCTATGATATTTTCTGCCGATTTTCATGCGATGTTTCCTTTTTGACTTACTATACTGGTGTCTATCTAGTTAGTTATTTGTATATTTTATTGAATTTTTTTCCCTCAAAATAGAATAAGTTAACAAAAAAAAAATCAATTTTCTGAATAAATATTAATCACATTCTGCTTTAAAAGTAAATCTTGCATTTTAACAAACAGCAAGCATTTCCTTCTAAAGATTAATCCACTTAAGGTATCCGACTATCCTAAAACTGTGAATTTTGCCGAAAATTGACAAATTTTTTCATGATTTTATTTTATGGGCCATCTTATTAGCTTTATAAAAACACCAAGTTTATCATTTGCCGTTCACTAGAACAAAAACTATAAATGTTTTAGTCAAAGCAGATGCCATTTCTTTGAGCAAGATGTCCTACTTTAAAACGCGTTGGACTCGAAATGTGATTTTATCAAAATAATCAAACGGGGTCAGCGATTGCTCAAAAAGTTTTGAACATAATTAACTGAAATTTTTTCTGTAAGTTCTGTATAATAATATAATTGTTTTAACCTTCAGATGTATCAATCACTGTTTTATTACAAAATGTACGGTCCCTTATGTGAATAGAATCACTGTCTTTTTAAGCATTTTCATATAGTATCCGAGATATAAAGGGCTCTAGTTTTTGTAAAAAAGAAAACATCTCTTATCCTGAAGGTCATTTCAAAATTGAATAACATAGCAACGTATTAGATTGAAAAAATTGAAAATTTGTTCATAAACCTTTGGTGCAGAATGGGTCGCGTGTATGCTATTTTTTGTCAATTTTTACCTATTTTTTCCTAATTTAGTAATATTAATTTATTTTTCTCTTCTTAATTTTAGCACATTTTTCTTAAAATGCACTAAACAAATCCCCATATATCTTTTTTTAAAAAAAGAAAGTTGTCGCAACCAGTCGCATACCTTAAGGTACGCGTTACATTTTACCTAAAGTTCCTCCTCGTGGGGAAAAAAGTTTTCGTCTGGTTTTTTTATAAGAATTGAGTAAAATGTCAAAAGAATTTTTTCAAATTTAGTGTAGAAAATTGGGTTTTTTTTGCAAGCTTATTTATAAGATAAAGGAATTTTTATACCTTTATTTGAATAATGTTTCAAATATTTTAAAATAGTTATATTTTGCATCGTTTCTAGCTCTTTTTCAATAAACTATCTGTAGTAGTAATTTTACGTAAATGTTCACACATAATTCCCACCGGGGGACTCCAGTAAAAATACTAAGATGAACTTAGCAAAAAGTGGGATGGACTGAAGAAAGAAACCCTCGCATACGGTGTACTTGAGTGCGCCTGCAACGAACTCTTTCACCAATGTCACTGCGCAGAAAATGATTTTTAGTGAGGAATCGACTTGCCAAAACGTGCGCATGGAGGCCACCCTCAATCTTCACAAGTCCCGAAAGGTTCGTTCTCATATGTATACGGGATGTTTTTTTCTTTCTGTTACCGATGTTGTAGATGCCACAATTATGGGAACATGAAGATGGTTTTAAGGCTAGGTGGGTATTCTGCAGGATGCGTATATATTACCTTAACACACCATTATCTTACCGTTGGACTGCATAAGCATCCGAAAATGGCGTATTTTTTCTTCTTTTGATGTGTAACATCTTTCCTCTCGGTTGCTGGATATTAGTAAGAGTGATTTCGTGAAAAGGGACGGAAATCTGTAACAGGTAGTCGGGGAAGCGCGCACTATTTGATTTCACCAATCAGCGCTCTTCTTGGTGTCTCTTCGCTACTCTCGCATCGCGGTTCAACTCTAGTAGCCTTCAAGCTGCCAGTCTTTTTTATATTGTTAAATTTAGCATTTCAAAGGATTCGAATTCAAAACTCGGTTTTATTTTCTTGACTCTAAATCCACTTCGCATATACCATCAAGTCTTATTAGACTTCATCCAGGATAAACTTGCGATTCTTACGCTCAATTGTCAAAGTCTCAGGACTCGTTGTGCATGAAATCTGAGGACAGTGATTTCGGCTGTCGTATACATTTCTCCGAATCAAACGGTTCAAAATATTAAAGATTTCCTGCATTTTGTACTTTTACCATATACCGAAGGTGGTTCAGCTCTTTAAAAAAATAAAAACTATCACTCGCTTCCCATGATTTTGAGTGGTGATTTTAACGTTAATTTCAGTTTGCCAGAAGCTGAGCCGCTCATAGCTTTTTTGAATGATGAACTCAAGCTCGAAATGAACACAAATCGAAATATTTCGACACATAACAGTGGTATTGTTATTGACACTGTTTTTCAACGTTTTTTAAATTCTTGGTAATCACAAGTATATCTGTCATATTTTAGTTAAAAGCCTATTATCTCCACTCTTCCCCAAATTGAACAAGAATAATTATTTTTGATAAAAAATTGCATTACTCCTTGTGTTAATTAAATAAAATTTTCATTAAAGATGTGTAACTATTCGATAAAAAATTATTTTCAATCCTACCCAATTCAGTTTTTTCAGGATTTAAGTTACTATTGCGTATTTACCACGATAACATGTCAGATGCTACACATCATAAGCGATTACTGTAAAACTCGTTTAATTATTTTTTTTAGCCACACCGGATCTATGTAAAATTTTTTTTTCTTAACCGCTTTATTGATCGGAAAAGGATATATTGTTGAATTGTTTGGCAGAATCTGGATGAAATCGCGTGGGCCACGTAACCAAGGTTTTGCACACAGAATACCTACAAGGGCCGTGTAAATAAAACTTGATTTGCTTCTATATTGAATGCAATGCTCTATTTTGTTGCATTCGATTTAGTTTCAGTACTGCAGCCTTCTGGATTTCTGGAGGGAATTATGAATAGCCTTGCATTTAAATGTTCGATACATTTCTGTTATTTTTAAACTTAGTAAAGGACAGGACTTTTCTTAGTCTATAGCGTTCAGTAAAAAACAAGTTTCCATTTTACTGAAATTTTTCTTTACATTTTTTCTTCACCATTCAAATTATCGTAGCCTCTCGCTGCCCCTAAGATTATCAACTCCCCTTCGGGTATTACTTGAATCTGAACGTGTTGAATGGTTAATGAATTCAGTAGTCATTTTAACAAATCAATCTTATTTATTGACTTTTCTTAATTAAAGAGATTACACAAATACTATTCAATTTTAAGAACAATAAAACACAGTGGAGAATGAGAAGGGTTCAATAATCGTGAACGACGGAATCCGATCTGAATCTACGAAAGATCGACGCGTACAATTACAGCTACACACTTATATTTAATTATAATCTATAAAACTAACCTGATTTCTTATGCTATGGCAGGTTCGTTTAGTTGGTTCTTTAAGATCTTGATTGGGTCAACTTGAAGTAGGATTCCTTCTTTAAGAGGCGACTTATTTCTCAGCTATTCCCGAAGTTCTTCTACGAACTAATTTTATCCACGACAGTGCGTTGGATTCTATTCACAACATCTACGTTTACACTTGAAAACACTTTCTCATTTCATTTCATTCTCGATTTCTAACTCGCTAAACCCGAACTTATATAAAATATCTCATTTGCATAAATTACGCTTTGGCTCCCGGTGGAGATTGGTTGAAATAAATAAAATATTAAAGAATATATGAGAAGGTTAGTGAAACGCGTAAGAACCCGTCACAAGATGATATCAAATTACCGTTCATTTGACCACTGTAAGGTTATGATTTCAAAGCCCAGGTACACAAATGTGTAAAGTCCGCTACTATTGCTTCTTTTATATGTTTTCCCCCATATGTTTCATTTTTCCTCGCGTCAAATTCATTCATAACGAGTGAAAAACTTTTTTTATTCATTCCAAAAGCCTTGTCTGTATTATACAGGTACATCCTGTATTTTTCTGAATTTTTTTTTTTTAAATAAACATTGAATAATTGTTGGATAAATGGTTATAATTTTGAAAAACCGCATAAATGAATAATTTTTTAAAGAAACTTTTAATGTCAATTGAACTAGAATATTCCTATAAAATCATTTTAAGAATGCCATTACAATAAAAAAAAATTATTTAAAAGCAATTTTTTGCCAAAAATTAAAAAAGAATGACATACTTTTAAAACATTCCCCTTTTAAGAAACATACTCCTAGAATAATATTAATTTGCTTATATATAGTAAGGAATCTTTATATACAAGGCAATTATACATATCCTGAAATAGGATTTTGGAAAAATTCCAATTATTTTCAGAGTTAATAGCCGGATTTTTCTGAAGTGAAAACTTCTTTAGCGGCATTGGGTACTTTTGGGTAGGGGAAAATCTTATGGGCTCACGTCACCGACATGCTTTGACTGGCCCACGCGCAATGTGCTGTTTGCCTTAGACACTTGTTGGATGGGGAAATCTCGAGCGTTCGCGTCACCGACATGCTTATAGCAGTATATATGTAGCTATACAGCTGACGTAGAGTGCTGTGTTTATTTTATAAGTGAAATTCAATGGATTTAGTAAAAAGTTCAATGTGTATATACTGGGCATTGCTCGTTGCGATTCCGAGAATGGGCAATACATGTTAATGTGGTTGCCGTTTATATTTCGCCTGGAAAATCTATGAGACAGATACAACCATTTTTATTCGAAAATCTGATGATTTATACAGAAGAAGGTTCTGAAATACTCGAAAAAAGATTTGGCGAAAAATATAGGATAATGTACCGATTATTTTATAAGTGGAGACTTCAATATTAACTTTACAGATGATAAAAATCTACCACTCATTGAATTTCTAAACGAAATACTTCATTTAAGTAGGTCCATGACCGAAAACTCAGTACTACGAAATATAAAACGACGATTAATGTGGTTTTTTACTCAGATAACTTCGAATCAAACATTTTCCTTTCTTACTTTAGTTACCATAAGCCTATTGTATCTTTTTGAGAACAAAATGAAATAATTGAAAGTACAAAAAGTCTTAAGTATTTTTTAAATGAATGATGACAAGGATGCAAACAATTAAAATAATGTTAAAAATCAAGTACATTGAAATTTATGTAAATGCAAATACTATCCATAAATAATGTACATGATTGTATATTAATTGTTATTTCAATTCAATTGTATTTATATTTTGTCATGATCTTGTACAGCCCATAATCTATTTGAATAATAAAAGACCATATAAATATGCATTTAGTTGTTGCTCGGAGTGTCCATAGATGTGAAAACCAGATGGATGTTGATAATTTTAATTCAAACATTTTGAAAATTCAAATTTGAATATTAAAAGTTGTAAGTTTTCACTTCTATCGGCAGTCTCTATAACTGCCAATTTTTTTTGTTAAACTTCTGATGTATTAAAATATGAATAAATTTCTTTCTAAATTATGTATTAGTTCAACCGTGGTATAGAAATCTTCTACCTGGCACGTAGACATGCAGGCAAAATAATACTGTAGAAGTACTTTTCAGAAAAAGAAATTGTTTTAGGAATACGCCATCCTTTCTTCCTTTTTTTACCAAATAAAATGCATTTAAATAATGTTTTATGATAATATTCTTAAAGTAATTTTTTATATGTATATTCTAATTCAAATGGCACTAAATATCAAAGAAATTATTCATTTATTCGCTTTTTTCAAAATCACGACTCCGGACGCAGGTGTACGGACTTTGAGTAATCCTACTCATTCAAAACAAATTCAAAACGAGATACTTGAATACCATTCATCTTATGATAAGCTTCAAATAATTCCCTAGTAAAATGTTGCAGGCATATTAAAAGATATAGCTTATTAGATGAATGAATTTCCAATTATTATGAGACTAAGACTTTGAAACCGATCCTATACAATCCCCCTTTTAAAGTCACAAGATTAACTTTGATTTAAAATATAACGGTGAATTTTACTAATTCTAGTTTTGTTATGTTTATTGTACATGCTAGAAAACTTCGCGAGAAAATAAAGTGTGTGGATTTGTTGCTCAGTTCGCGATACAATTTTTGAATACAAATCAACGAATACTTATACGTATTTCATAAATATATTGAATTTTTTTCACTTTGAGACACAACCCTTTCCATCCGTATTGAGTTATTAAAGAAAATTATTACTTAGAATTGGAACCGTAGTTTTTAAACATATTTATTGGAAATGTATTTGAATGTTGTTCATAAAATTGGCTCTATTTATTGTAAGTTATTATTCATTAAAATTTGAATTATTTTCAAGTTTGTTGCCTAAACACTGTACTTACAAAATGCTAATGATCCATTCCTCCTGCTCTTAGAAAGTAATGTTTCACAAAATTCGATAGCATTTCAGTAATTTCTTTTAAATGGAGGATTCAGATGTATGCATTCGTTATATTAAGCCTTTTTTCATACATTATTCAAAGCTTCTTCTTCTCACTTTGTACTGAGAAATGCATACTTTAAGGCACGTTTTACTCGAAATGTGATTTTTTGAAAATAATCAAACGGGGTCAGCAATTGCTCAAACAGTTTTGAACATATGTAACTGAAATTTTTTTCTGTAAGTTCTGTATAATAGTAGAATTGCTTTAATCTTCAGATGTATCCATCACTGTTTTATTACAGAATTTACAGTCCCTTATGTGAGTAGAATCACTGTTTTTGTAAATATTTTCATATAGTAACCGATATAAAATGCTCCAGTTTTTGTAAAAATTAAAATATCTCTTACCCTGAAGGTCATTTCAAAATTGAATAATATAGCAACATATTAGATTGAAAAAATTGAAAATTTTTCATAAGCCTTTGGTGCAGAATGGGCCACGTGTATGCTATTTTTTGTCAATGTTTACCTATTTTTCCCATTTTAGTATAAATAATTTCTTTTTCTCTTCTTAATTTTAGCACATTTTTCTTAAAATGCACGAAACAAATCTGAAAATAACAAAAAAATCCCCATATCTCCTTTTTTTAAAAATAAGTTGTCGCGACCAGTCGGATACCTTAATAAAAAGTAAATGCTTATTATTGTAATCTAATAACTTTGGTACCTTCATAATATAAATTATTATTTCTTCTAGGATGTTTACTTAATTTTTTCTTCATTAATTAAATATTTACGTTAAAAGATAAAATAATAAATGATTTTAAGAAAAATTTAAGGTTCCTAACTGTTACATTTAAAAATTAAAAGTAAAAAAACTTTTTTAAGAACAAGCTTTTATTTAAAAGCGCTAAAAAGAATAAAATAAATTTTTCTTTAAAATTTTTTTACTATCAACTTATAACGTCATTACACAATTTATATGATATAAAAGCTTGTCGCAAGATTAAAGCACTCTTATTTACTTGGTTTGAAAATTTTAAGAAACTTAAATCAATCAGATCAAGTTATTTAATTTACTTGTTTATCTGCAGAGGAAAATCTCGCGACAAGCTTTTATATCATATAAATTGTGTAATGACGTTATAAGTTGATAGTAAAAAAATTTTAAAGAAAAATTTATTTTATTCTTTTTAGCGCTTTTAAATAAAAGCTTGTTCTTAAAAAAGTTTTTTTACTTTTAATTTATTTTTTACTTTTTAGTTATCACTGGACAGGTTTCTTAGTCTGTTCATCTCATTCAACGCATCGTTGTTGCTAGGTGTTAGCCGGTTATTTTCGAACAGTCGAGCTAAATGAATTCTCGCAAAAAGGGTACTAGACGAAAAACACAAGTTTTTCTTAAATCAGTAAATTTTAAGCAATTCTTTCAATCTTCGTACAGATCTTGGGTAATATTATCCTACACACGAAAAAAGTTTTATGAGATTTTCTTCATAAATGACAAAGTTATTAAATATTAAAATGTTGAGTATTTTTTGAAAAATCGTAAAAAAATTTTTTTTCGATATTTTATTTTTTAAATGACTGATTCTAAAAGAGCAAATCATGAACTGTTTTAGTACGGAATGTCGATTCATTTAAACAAAAAAAAATTATGTGCGTTGATTTAGACATTATTTTCATAAAAACGCACCGATTTTGACTTATTTAAAAAAAATCGTAAGAAATAAAAATATTATTATTTTGTAAAAAACATTATACTGTATCGAGACGAAATAAATTATCTTTCCGATTCTATAATTATATTTTGTCTGAGCTTCATAGATTAACCTCTTAAGCGGTCAATTTGTTTGACCAAAATTTTCCCAAAAAAAGCCCATTTTTTAACTGCATGTAACTAAGCATAATAATTAACAGAACGCGCGAAAATGGAAGATTTTTATTTTAATCTCCGGTTTAAAATTTTACTCATTTTTTTATTTTATAATTCTTGAACACAAAAACCCTTAAATGTTTGCTTTTAATAAGTACATTCTGCGTACTATGAAGAATATTTCACATATAACTTAAAATATGTTTTCTTCCACTTACCAAAAAATTTCATGTTCATACCTCTTTTTCATACGATTGATAGGATTTCATGTGTGTGTGTGCATATTTATATGCACACACAATATGAAGAATAGTGTAACACTAAGTCATATTCCAATGGGGATAGAGATAATATCGACTTCTTTGGATTATCTATCCATTTTCCTTTTTCTTAGGCAACACATTGTACATTGCCTTGTAAATCCCTGTTCTTTATCCAATATTTTCAAGAATATATATTGCCTTCAGTGAATAATTCTCACCTTCACCACTACCAAAATTCTGAATGAAGAGTAGTTCAGTATCATGGACAAACTATCTCTCTGCATCTCCTAAAGACACTCTATACTAATAACCTTATTATAGGAATAAAAATGTCTGTGCAAATAAAATATAGAAATAAAAAATTTCGGTGCCTGTACAGCGCACGGGCAAACCGGTTGTGGCTAACTTTCAGTAGCCCGTAAGGTGTACGGGCAAACCAGTTAAGAGGTTAAAGTTAGAATTTCTATAATACTCCATCTCAGTTTAACTTGGCAGCGTTGAGAAAGGTATACAATGTACCAATCTACTTGAAAAATAGCTCTACTTTTTTTGTTTTGAATTTAAATCCAAGAAAATAGATAGAAATTTGTAAAAAAAATTGCATATGTTCTAGAAATTAGATTATTTTTACGTTGTGGAAATGTAATTATTTTTTAGACAAAGTTAATTAATACAGTCAATAGCGCAACGTTATAAAATTCCAGTTTGGCTGAAAATCGATTTTCGACGCCAACTTTTGTCATTGTTGTAACAATAAAATTATTACAACAATGCAGATATATCCAAGTTGGCGCCCAAAACTAGTTTAACGTTTTTAATTAATATCTTTTTAATTAATTGCAATATTGGAATATAAATGATCAAAACATGCATTGTCATCCAAACTAAACGTGTATACAAAATTTCAGCTCAATGGGAGGAAGATATCAGCTTCAAAATTGAGTTGCAAGATTCCACCCGAACAAATTACATACATACATACATACATACATACATACATACATACATTGTAAGTTAAATAAAAGCTTTTAATAATTAATAATAATGGAATGGCCGTGGTGACCTATTGGTCATGGCAAAGGACTTGTGGCCGGTGTGTCATTTTGAGCGCCAGTGCCACTTAAGGCCCGTCGTGTAGAGAGACTGATGGAAGTTACATTCGTCGAGGCTTTAAGTCCTTCCATTGAAGTAGGGAGGGAGAGTTGACAGTTCAGGTGTCATCCTCGTCATTTGACCATGGCTCAAAATGACGAGGTCCGCCACCCAAAACCCTCATGTTGCTTTACAATGCGACGGGAATAAACACGCGCTCACTTGGAAGCACCGATAAATGAGCTTTTCAATGAATAGTTTTAAAAAATGGGAATTTCATTCGAAAAATACTTATTAAACCTAGGTAGATACCTAAACGATCAAGAATTTTTTTTTATTATTTTCTCCGGTTAACGACAATTAAAAATAAAATCATCGTTTTCTCAAAAAAAAAATTTTTTTCCTTAAGTACAAAACTTTGATGTAATTGAATCCCTCTTTTTCTGTTGTTTAATTTTAACAACATATTTGCACTAAGCAATGTAAAGGAATATAATATGAGTTTGATATCATTATATATTTAGGGTGAATATATATTTATTATAGAAATGGTGAAATATATAAATATGTAATCGTTGAAGCTCGAAAGCCGTTAATGTGTACATTACTTGGCTAATCTGTACATGCATTAACTGATTTGCTCCGTTAAAGTACGAAATGAAGAATTTTCCTCCTTTTAACTAGGTAACTGCAATAATATTTTAAACCATTTGATTTTTTTGTATTGTAGTTTTTTTAAATGAATCAATGATTGTTTTCATCATTTTATGTGTGGATTGTTCGACTGCACGATACTCTTGGGTGTCAAAAAATGAACAAACAAAGCTTAGTTTGAGGGTGCAAAAACTGTTCAACCGAATGCCTTACTTTCACTTTAAGGAGTACATATAAAATGCAGACTATCCAGATAATTCTTAGATTACCCAGGATATATCAGAAACATTTATAGAGACTGCCGATAGAAGTGAAAACGTAGAAATGTTAGTGTTGAAATTTGAAATTTCATAGTTTTTGAATTAAAATTATCTACATCCATCTGGCTTTCACATCTATGGACACTCCGAGCAACCACTAAATGCATGTTTATACGGTTTTTTTATTAATCAAATAGATTACGGGCTGTACAAGATCATGACAAAATATAAATACAATTCAACTGAAATAACAATTAATACACAATCATATCATTTATGGATAGTATTTGTATTTACACTTAAATTTCAATGTACTTGATTTGTAACATTATTTTAATTGTTTGCATCATCGTCATCATTCATTTCAACATGACTTAGACTTTTTGTACTTTCAATTATTTCATTTTGTTCTCAAAAAGATGCAATAGGCTTATGGTAACTAAAGTAAGAAAGGAAAATGTTTGATTCAAACTTATCTAAGTATCGCGTGTGTTAAAACCGCATCGATCGTCGTTTTATATTTCATAGTACTGAGTTTTCGGTCATTGGACCTATTTAAATGAAGTGTTTCGTTTAGAAATTCAATGAGTGGTAGATTTTTATCATCTGCAAAGTTAATATTGAAGTCTCCACTTAAAATCATCGGTACATAATGCTATATTTTTCGCCAAATCTTTTTTCGAGTATTTCAGAACCTTCTTTTGTATAAATCATCTAATTTTCGAATAAAAATGGTTGTATCTGCCTCATAGATTTTCCAGGCGAAATATAAACGGCAACCATTAATATGTAGTGCCCATTCTCGGAATCGCAACGAGCAATGCATAGTATATACACATTGAACTTTTCACTCAATCCATTCAATTTTCACTTATAAGATATACACAGCACTCTACGTCAGATGTAAAGCTACAGATATTCTGCTATAAGCATGTCGGTGAGGCGAACGCACGAGATTTCACCCCTCCAAAAAGTGTGTAAGGAGAACAGCACACTGCGCGTGCGCCAGTCAGAGCATGTCGATGACGCGAACCCATAAGATTTTCCCCTACCAAACGCCGCTAAAGAAGTTTTCACTTCAATCAAACAATTTTCCGCACTTTAATGAAACCCCCTAGTTAATCTGCTGATTAACCGTCACTTTAGCGACATTAATCTTGAAAAGAGTTCGCAAATCCCCGTGCAATCTGACTGTTTGGCTCGCGAGGTGAGTGAATGATGCCCGCGTCCGAGAAGTTCATTGTTCCCTTCGCTGTTTTCTGATGGGAATTTATATCCACTGACCCGCTTGCTGCTCAGCCTATTGCCTAGCTGCAGGGCTTCCTGCCACCGATACTTCATTTTTCACTTCACATAGGCCCTTTTTTTTCACTTTATCCTGTCCACTGGGGTGCTTCCGATCTCCTACCGAAAAGTTGATACTGAAATAACATAGATTCTACGAGCTAATGTAACTCATTGGAATACAATAGAAAGCCTTGTATTTCTGCTTTGATTTCTTATCATTAGTTTTCTTTTTTTGTTGATAGGCACGGATACTTTTTTTTAAAAAATTCTTTTTATTATTTACTTGACGTCAAGTTGCAACTTTTTCTTTCACTTGTGTCTTGCATAGGCTACCAGAGAAATTCAGTGTTTGAATGTAATAACGAAAGATTGTATGCGATATAATTTGCATTCAAATACACCCCTTTGTACAAAATTATCTTGATCTATATGCTTCACTTAATGCTTAGATATTTACTGGTATAAAAAAATGCTGAAAAATTATACATTCTTTTAGGTTACTTTTAATATACTTTATGTTCGACAAATGAATATTTCTTTCTGTAATATTCTATTTGTAGCCAAAAAATGTCTACTTTATTTCTTCAAACATAATTTTTTTGTTTTTTGTCATAATGTATCTGATTACATGTTTCTCTATTTGTATTTTTCTATCGATGACAATTTTTGAAAAAAATTTTTTTTCATGAAATATACTATAGTTAAATTGTAATGTGAATTTGAATAGCTGATTTCACAGGCATTTTTAAATCTCCTTTCTTAACAAAAAATACTCAGTTATTTTCTGAAGAAAACTCTCTAACATTCGGGGATTCCATCTGACTAATTTCATATCATGTTTTTTTCAGATAAACTATAAATGATAACTATAAATACGTGTTTCTAGCCAACCAGTTCACGCGTTTCGCTGTTGCAATTTTTTTTTTTTTTTTTTTTTGCTTTTTACCATGTTTTTATTAATTCGCCTCTTTGTATGTCTGTCCGGGTGGAATTTTGCAATTGATTTTAAACTAAGTTCCCGAGGAACTAGAGACTTAAAATTTGGACTATAGCTCAGAAGTGGATGGCAATACGTAAAAATGTGTATAATAACATGGCACATTAAAAATTTTTTCATTATAACATTGCTTGTTACAGATTCCTCTAAAAAGTGCCTAAATTTTTCCCCAGACAATTTTCCTAACACACATAGGTAAACAAAACGCCATTGACTTAAAAAAGTACGCTCATACTATAAGTATTTTTAGACAGTCACGTGTTCTCCGTTGAATTCAAAACTGACACTGGACTTGTAAAATTCAGATGAAATTTCAAACTTGATGATTGGGTAAAGCGGATTAAGATTCTCCAAAAAGTTTTTCAAAGTTAAAAAAAATTCTTTTACGTGTTTTCTAATTGTCGTGTAAATTATGTACGTTATTACTGTTGACAAAGGCGTACTTTTTAAAAGAAAGTTGTCGTGTAATATAACCTCCCCTAACATTATCATCACCTCGTCTAGTGTTACTCATATTTAGATGTGTAGGCGGGTTAACGAATTCACAAGATATCCTTACAAAATCACAATATTTATTAATATTTCTTAATCAAGGAAAGTCATATATACACTATTCAAATATAAGAACAATAAAACACAGTGGAGAATGAGAAGGGGTCACTAATTGCGGAACTACGAAATCTAAACTGAATCCACGAAAGATAAGCGCGTACAATATTACAGGTATACGTAATTACAATTCTTAAGTCACTAACCTGATTTCTTAAACTACGGCAGGTTCGTCTTGTGGGTCGCTTGGATCTTGATTGGATTGGATCAAAGCTAGAATTCCCTCTTTAATATACGACTTCTATCTTCAGCTTTTCCCGTCGCTTTTCTACGGACTAATTTTATCAACAACTGTGAGTTGGATTCCCGACGCTTCGATTCACTTTACTTTACAAAATCTACTTCTTCACTTGACAACTATTACTCATTTCATTTCATCCTCCTATTGACTCGCGAAACCCGAACTTATATAAAATATCTCATTTGCATAAATCACGCTTTGGCTCCCGGTGGAGATTGGTTGAAATAAATAAAATTTGAAAGAAATATGTAGAGGATTAGTAAAGAACCGTACAGATCCGTCACAAAGTTTCTGCAAAAAACCAAAAATTGGCAACAGCCAAACACTTTAACTGATTGGCTGGAAACACGTTATTTCAGTTATCATGTGACTATGACATCATGTGAATATAATCCCTGTTGAAGAATCTTAATATTAGAACATCTTTACCAAATCAACTCATTTGAAATTTTATTTAAATTTTACGAATAGGGCAAGTAAAAAAATCTAATTTATATCTCTGCGCAGGAGAGAACACGAATAAAAAGAATGCATCATAAAAATTAAATGCATGTTTGATTATTGGAAAGTATTTCAGATACATCTTTGCCCGCGGCAGGAGCGGACACATAACATTTCGTGGCCTGAGCTTTGAAACTCATCGTGATTTGAGCGGACACATCCCCCCCCCCTCTTAGAACAGATTCGATTCCGAATTACAAGGATAAATACATTTTTAACAGTCAAATTTAATTACTTGTATTAAATTGTTAAGACGTTATAGTGCGAATACCTTTTAAACATAGCGAAATGTAACAGAAATAAAAACTTTCAGAAAAATATTTAAAAATTAATAGTAAGTAACAATATAATGAAAGGTATGAACTAATTTCAGGAATTTTGTGGAAAGCTGTATTTTAGAGTCAAATAAATATTTGAACAGGTGCAATAGCCATACCATTAATTAGTTTCATGAAAGGAAGTAAAAATAAATACTAGAAGTCAAATACGCAAGATGCAAGTAGATAAAAGAAAAATAAATAAATACACAAGTAAATAAATACTAACTAACCTTGCAACTTGCGTAAAATTCCTGAAATTCGTTCATACCTTTCATTATGTTGTTACTTACTATTAATTTTTAAATATTTCTCTGAAAGTTTTTATTTCTATTGCATTTCGCTATGTTTAAAATGTATTCGCACTATAACATCTTAACAATTTAATACAAATGATTAAATTAGATTGGCAAAAATGTATTTATCCTTGTAATTCGGTAATCGAATCTGTTCTAAGATGGGGGGGGGGGAATGTGTCCGCTCAAACCACGATGAGTTTCAAAGTGTCCTCCCCTGCCACGTCCGCTCCTGCCACGCCTCCTCTTTGTCCCTTGAAACATTGTAAGAATTTAAACAAAATAAGTTATTGTTAATCTGTGAAAAAAAGTAAAAAAAAACCTCCTGATTAAGCAATAGAGTTAAAATTATATCTTAAGGCTATTTCTTTCCGATTTTTACTAGGATGAAAAGGGGGTAAGACTTTCTAAAAGAAATCTTTGATTGAACTCTTCAGTGATCGAAAGAAAAAAACAAAGAAATCAAAAAGTAAAAAGGGATGATAATGAAGATTAGAAAAGCATAGCATGTATTCGACAAGGGGGAAAAAAAATAATTGAACAAAGCAATAAAAACACAGAAAATTTCCCCCTTTCTTTATCATTTACAAATAATTCGGATGAGTTGCCATCTGTCCATCTCTTCATCAGAATGGGCTATTTTACAGCATTCTTTTTTCTTTTTTATTTGAATCGGCCAGATCAAAGCAAGTGCAAGAGCGAAGTTTTAAATCTTGACAATTAATATGACGGCACGGCGCATAATGAAAATCTCTTCCAAGTCATTCATCATAAAACACAATACCCTCTCCTTTTTGCAATACAAAAGTAAAACGCTTTTGTTCAAGAAGTGACTTCAAAAGAGAAACCATTACTTGACACCACGTAAAATGTAATTTTGGAAGAATTATTCAAGAAATTAAATTAATTAGTAGATAATTAGAACTTTTTTTATACGGTTTACGCAAAAAGATTAATTAACAAAAGAAAAAAAAACCCGAGGGATTATCTGAAGAAAAACAAATTTTCCACCGATGTAACACCTGTTGTGTTTGTAGACTCTTTTTACAAATATATTAAACACAAACATCTTTACAAAAGACAGGAATATTTCAAAATTGTGTAGTAAAATAAAGTTTTGCTATTTTTCCTGTCTTTGACTTCAAAAACGAAAAAGTAAAAAATCATCTGTAAGAACTTAAGGAAATTTACAACGTAATCTTAAACTATAATCGGTACCCCTTTACAGTTACAGTTACAATTATGGGTTTTGTG
This sequence comes from Trichonephila clavata, assembly GCA_019973975.1. Taxonomy (NCBI): domain Eukaryota; kingdom Metazoa; phylum Arthropoda; class Arachnida; order Araneae; family Nephilidae; genus Trichonephila; species Trichonephila clavata. Next base: position 173,582 of record BMAO01004546.1, read on the forward strand.
GGATATGGAACAACAAAGACATTCCCTCGAAACCCCTTTATGAATAATTTACAGGTTTTAACAACAACGTCGACTCTCGTAGTTTTTTTACACTTATAATTATTTTATAAAAGTGAAAAATTAAATTTAAATTTAAAATGCGTTATCTTATTTGAATTAAGTATGACAAATTTTCGAACTTTTTTTTTACAGAAGTTGCTGATTAATTTGTTATTGTACTATTGAATAATTATGAAATAATATAAATTTTTAAAAATTGTACAGTCAACAAACTGTTTCTTTGCATTTGTATTGTGTTGTATATAAAAACAGTTTAATTATTATGTGAATAATTCAGATTTATAAAGTAAAAGTAAATTATAGTAATATTAAAGTAAAACAAAAAATAATCACTGATTTTTTTGAAAAATTCCTTTCTGTAAATTTTTATCCACATGGATTAGTTTTAGAGCATTGGGTCAAAAACGGGTTTAATTCATGACGGTCACATTATAAGTGCAGTCACGTGTTCTCCATTGAATGCAAACCTGACACCGGAATTGTTGTTCTACTCTTGTGAAGTTCTGATAAAATTTTACTTTTGATAGTTGGGTTCGAGTATTAAGGATTGTCTAAAAGTTTTTTTTAAAAAAATGTTTATAGTTTACACGTATTTTGTTTACCTTTGCGCGTTATTATTGCTGCCAGATGTGTACTTTTTAAAAGAAAGTTTTTGCAAAAAGTACAAGTTGGTACCAGCGAAGCGCATGAACAGAGATTGGCTTGAAACACGTGTTAGCATTTATCATGTGCTTATGACGTCACATGAATTTGTAAACTGGTGGGTGGGAAACACGTGATTTTAACTATTAAGTGACTATGACATCCCATGAATTTAGACTATTGATAACGAATTACATGGATAACAATTTTCAGAAAAATAAAACATTTTATTTTCAGTAGAAATCAAACCTCTCCGTAATTCGGAAACTGTTCTTTTCAGAATTTTTGACGCATCTGCTTATTTGAAAAATGAATTAGTTTCATTCTCACGTCACGAAAAATATAGTTTTTAAACTATCATCTGTTTTTTAAAGATCTTGAGAATTTTATGATAATTAATATTATGATTTACGATTTGGGGGGATAAATTTTTATTTGATTTTACTCCAATTTATCAAGAGCTCTTTTTCGCGCGTTTTTCCCGTAGTGGAACAAAAGTGCTATTAGGACGCAAATTTCGTCTTCGTTCCATATTTTGTCGTACCTTTTTCTCAGCCAATAAGCAACCCATTGACCTCGATTTTTCGGCATTGGGTCGCATTTGTGCCCTAGATGAGCCGAATCCTATTTAAATTTTCCCATAGTTTTTCCGAATTTTCCTACAAATTTTCCTGAATTTCGCTAGTTTATAACAAAATTTTCTCAAATTTTACCTAGTAAATTTATTGTTTGCAAAAAGTTTTTTTAAAAAAATCTACCTGCATTTTGGAAGAAATCTTCACACAAAAAAGTTCAGAAAGCAAGTATAAGAGGCTCCGATTTTACTTTTTTAATTTAATTCTTTTTTTAAACAGTAAAGTGATAAGATATATAGTGTGAAGCGAAAATAGTTTTTTTGAAAACTAAAAGTGATAAGATATATTGTGTAAAGTGAAAATAGTTAGTTAAGCTCTAAATAAACTTTAAGTAATGTAGTAGTTAAGTTATTATTAATTGTATATACTTTTCCTTGTTAAACTTAAAAGAATAAATACATAGAAGCGAGTTTTATGCCCAGACAAGAAGTTAAGTCACTTTATCCGGGCTTTTAAAGCTTCTGTAAAAAAAAAAATTTTTTTTTTTTTTTTGCTTTTTTATAGTGCTGATACAGATTTGTGTCATTATTTCTTTTCAGCTCAATAGTAGTACATTTAGAGGAGTGGTACAGTACTACTTTCTGTTAGTAAAAAGTTCATTAGTTGCATTATTGTACATGTGAAAAACGCGCTAAAATTACTTGGCCATGCCAATGATTGATATCTTGTTTTTTTATCAATTCAATGAACTCCAACAGAATAATTAAATATCAAGGGTATATATATAGTGTTATCTTTCTAAATCCCAAAATTTCTGTCCAAATGATCGATATTTCATTTGCAGCAGAGGCAGAAGAAAACGAAGTTGGAAATAAAGTTGGTTAGTAGGTTTGACACCTAGCTATGAGCACTCTCTGTCACTAATCGCATAAGAAATGATGATGGATTAAGAGAGAGCTGCTCTAATGGCTAGTGGGCTTGAGGATGCTACTTGTAAGAAATGCTGCCTTCATGCTGATTACTTTATTTGTCAAGTAAGTGAAGGGAGACACAGAGTGAAACAATAAAAGTTTTGTAGTAATCCACAGATGGACTTTTCTTTTTCGAATGCTCATTTAGTTCAAATTGGTGCTTATATTTCACCAGGAAATATCTATCAACTTGCTGAACGGTTTAATACTGGTATATATCAGCGTTTCTCAAACTGCGGGGCGTGCCCCCCCCCCTTGAGGGGCGTTCACAACTCTTTGAAAAGTAAAAAACAAAACGCGAGCCTATTGAAAAGTAAAAAACAAAATATTATTTAAACAATATTAATTTACTGAAAGTAAACAAACAAAGTACATTCTCATAATAAAAAATAAAACACACATTTAAACTGATATATTACACTTATAAATGCATCAGTGCTACACAGTGTATCTTATACTAAATTTAACAATACCAAGTTACCAGTGCCCCATGGACTTGTCATATATAAAATTATATACAAAAATTAACACTTGTCTTATTAATTTGTACAGTTTATAAATAATCCCTTAACTGCCGATTAAAAGTTATGCGATTCGCTTTCCAATGCCAACCGTTTTCCTCGTAGGCGCACTCATGAATAATCTGAAATAAGTAAATCCTTCACACGAACATATTGTCAAGGTCATTTTTTTGTATTCCAAAGCCTTCAGAATAAGTTTTTGGATAGCAGTTCTCAGAAAAAATCGTGCTTCGGAAAGACGTATATATACGTCCGGGACAATTAACACTTTGGCTGAGCGAGACGTTCATATTCGCCGGTGGCACTTAACAGATCAAAGTCGTGTCGTATTTTTTGCGTCAAAGTTTAGTCTTATTGAATTTAATATGTTGCTTTGTATGAGGGGGGGGCGAAGAAAATTATGATGGAATATTGGGTCGCGAATGTTGAAACTTTGAAAAGCCCTGGTATATATATATATAATATAATATATATACATATATATGTATATTATGAAAGTAATTCATTTTTCTCTAAGCTCAAGAGACATAGATCTATTACGTAATTGAACGATGGACTTTCCAAGGCATATTTTTGTTTTACTTCTGATTTAAGGTATCCGACTACTTGCGACAACTTTTTTCTAAAAAAAAAATGGAGATATGGGAATTGTTTTTTTCTTTTTCAGATTTCTTTAGTACATTTTAAGAAAAATAGGCTAAAATTAAGAATAGAAAAAGAAATTATTAATACTAAAATGGGAAAAAAGGGTTAAAAATTGTCAAAAAATAACATAAACGCGGCCCATTCTGTACCAAAAGTTTATAAATAGATTTTCAATTTTTCAATTCTGATGTGTTGCTATGTTGTTCATTTTTGAAATGACCTTCAGGATAAGAAATATTTTAATTTTTACAAAAACTAGAGCACTTTATCTTTGTTATTACATGAAATTTCTTAAAAAACCAGTGGTTATATTCTATTAATTAAATTTTATAATAAAATAGTGGTTGATAAATCTGAAAGTTAAAACACTTTTACTGTTATACAGAACACACACACAAAATTTCAGCTAATTATTTTCAAAACTTTCCTAGCCATCATCGTCCCCGTTTGAGCATTTTCAAAAAACAAACAAAAACATTTCGAGTAAAACGCGTTTTAAAGTATAGCATATATCTTGCTTAAAGTAATGGCATCTGCTTTTACTAAAACATTTGTGGTTTTTGTTCCAGTGAACGGAAAATAATAAACCTGTTACTTTTATGAAGCTAATAAGAGGGCCTATAAAATAAAATCATAAAAAAAAATTAGTCAATTTTTGGCAAAATGCACAATTTTAGGTTATTTGGATAACTTAACGCTAATCACAGGAATTCTTTGAAAAAAAATTGTAATTCCCAATAATGAACGAAATAATACGAGGTTTACTTTTTAAAGCATTTGTGTTTATTTGTTTTCTGTATTGAAAAATAGTTTATTGTTTTTGCTCCTTTTTTTAATGAATAAGAATTTTTGTTTTTACTTTTACCTTTCAGTAATTCCAATAGTTACTAAATGCAAAATCAATTGAGATCAGGTCGGGCAAACTTGTAGCTGTGCTGTGTCAAACCAATGATACCATATGATTCGGGAGACCAAACTGTAGGATATATTTGATACAATTCCAGTCTTCGGTTCCCGCAATTGTGCATGCAGAGTAAAGGAATATAAGATAAAAATATAGATTAGATTTTTATTATATACAAATTTCCTTTTATTTAAAGATATTTATTAACCTAAAAATAAACATCATAAAATATAAATATTCCCTCAATATACACTCAAGAGCCAAAACATTATGCTCACCTGTCAATAACGAGTTGGCCCACCTTTGGCGCACAATACAGCTTCAACCCGCCTTGGCATGAATGCCACAAGTCCTTGGTAGATGGCCGGAGCCAGATTGTACCAGATGTTTAAGCAACGGTCAAGCAAATCCGAGATATTGAGAATGGGTGGTCTTTGAACTCTGAGCTGCCGTCCTATGACATCACAAATGTGTTCTATCGGATTAAGATCCGGTGAGTTAGGCGGCCAGGACATTAACTGGAATTCAGCATCATGTTTCTTGAAACAATCTAACACAATTTTAGCCTTGTGACACGGGGCGTTGTCCTGTTGGAACATTCCATTTCCAGCTGGAATAACAGAGGCCATGTAAGGGTGCAACTGGTCAGCAATGATGTTCAGATATCCTGTAGCATTCATGGTCTGCTCTACCACAACCACGGGTCCCAGAGACGCCCAATAGAACGTTCACCAAAGCATAATACCGCAACCACCGGCCTGTATATGTCCTACTGTACATTTAGGGAGCAACTGTTCGCCTGGAAGACGGCGTATCCTGACACGGCCATCTCCGTGATGAATGACAAACCGTGATTCATCTGACCAGACAACTCTCTCTCACTGATCCATGGACCAGTCACGATGTTCCCAGGCCCAGCGCAGGCGCAGTTGGCGATTGCGCTTGGTCAGCAAAGTCACATGAGTGGGACGTTTGCTGCATAGCCCGTGTGTGTCCGCTGAACAGTGTGCTCCAATACTATTCTACTTGGCTCTGTATTGTATTGGGTTGTCAGCTGAGCCAATGTCTGGTTCCGGTTTTGCTTCACCATGCGAGACAGTCTCTGACGACTTTTTTCTTTGATAGCGTGAGGACGTCCAACACCATTTCGTCTACTGCTGGTTTCACCGTCATTTATCCACTTTGCATAAGTAATAACAACTGTAGATCGCGAACAACCCACGAGTCATGCAGTTTCGGAAAAACTTGTTCCGAGCCTTCAAGCCGTTACACAATCTGCCCTCTATCAAAGTCATTTATATCCGCAGCCTTTCCCATCACACACAGAAGTAAGTGAAAGAATGATTCTTCAAACTCTCTAGCAGCAGTTTAATACCACTTCCACCTGATCACGTACCTTCCACGTCATCCAGGCGAGTTCATTGCAAAATGTAGGGGTGGTCGTAATGTTTTGGCTCTTGAGTGTAAATAGAAAATTAAAACCGTACATGTGTTTTATATCTCTTAAACATATTTATTAAAATTCGAAAAGAAAAACAAAATATAAGTATTCTCTTCAACACAGTTAAAAAAAATATTTTTAATACGAATTTTGTCCCTGCGAATCTACTTCATATCGCAATATCAGGTGTAAAGTTTTTGACTTTCAATTGGACACATGATTTTGAATGTTAAGTTAAACTACTTCTTTGTGAACTCAAAATACTTGTTGCTGATTATGTCACTTGTCTGACGTAGTCATATCGAGGCCCACGTAATTCATCATGGCATCAGGCTATATTGTACGCCGGTCGTTAGCCGTAGATTTGAGCACCCTGCAGGTGACAGTACGATTTGGCTCGGTTCCACCCTAATTTTAAGGGAGAACACCCTGGGAGTGGTCAGGGGCCAGGGGTCAGGGGAAGTTAGAGAGCTTTATCCTTTCTTATATTTCGGTTTTTTTTTCATCCTGACTCTGTGAGCTGGAACAACCCCACTCCGCAAACGAACGTTTCTGCTAAATAACATGTAAATAGATGAAGAATAATTGTTATGGGGATAATAATGCCACGCCTGAACTATACATCTGCTTATTCTTGAATTATACAGTTGCTCTTAGAGGATTTCTCTTTCGGAAGTTTCAGAGGTTGCATCTCGTTTCATTTATTGTCTTGTCTGCATATCGCGTGTTTTGCTCTGACGCACAGGTTCCCAAACTTTTTTGTCTCGTAGACTCCTTGGCATGTTTTTTGGTTTGGCGTAGACCCACTACTTACCTAACATAACACTGATTTTTTTTTCAAATTTATCAATTTAAATGTCTTTTTGACAGCTGGTATAGTGCTATTTACTTTACAAGATTTAAATTTCTAACAGTAGTGAAAAGTATAGTGTTTGAAACTTCAGAAGCACACGCACATCTTAATTAATTAAATTAAAATTTAATTAATAATAAAGTTTTTGTTACATAAAGTAACTGAGCAACAAACAAATGCTTTTAATGGGAGGGATGAATCTATTGTTTCAATAACAAATTTTCCACATTTGGCATCAATCTTGTCAGATTTAACCCTAAATCTCATCGATTAATAGTGTCCAGTCTTATTTTCTTTCTTTTTTTTCCGGAGTTTGGCAACCTTGCTGAAACTCCTCACTAAAAAAAGCAATTAAAAACTTCCATTATTGGAGATAAATAATAGGAATATCTTTTTGAAGTCAAAAATGCTGATATCAGTTTCTAAACTTTACTTCAATATCTCCGTTAGTGTATATTCGTATCAATTCCTCTCGTAATTTGACATTCCTTTTTTGACGTGACCGTATGAATTCATTGTCTACTGTGGTATCACTATAATCAAAGCATTCTCAAATCTAGTTTCAAAACCTGAATAAAGGGCTTTTAAATGTTAAACGTAGGTTAAAATGTCATTTTCGGGAAGATTGTCTGTGACAAATTGAGAAACTGGGAAAATTTGCAACGTTAATTTTTTACCCCTTTAGCTTAATTCTGGCAAAAAAGCAAAAATGAGGGTCGTTTTAATAATATGTATGCTGTTGCCTAGGAAATGCAAATTAACCTCATTAAATTAAGAAAATATATTTGTTAAATAAGTAATTAATTGTTGATTAAATTTTCTTTTAAAATTAAAGTCATAATCTGATTAAGTGAGAGCCATCATCGTAGAACCCCATTAATACTTCATACATTAATACTTCAACAGCTAACACGCTCGATATAACAACTACATCGTTCGTTCGCCAAACCACCAACTCACTAGTAGGGGAATGTGTAGCGATATCATCTATATAAGCCAGTAACAACCTCTGTAACATGGTGATGATTTTGGTGTAGTGGTTAAGTTACTCGGTTTAGGATCCGAAGATCACAGGTTCTATCCTGCCGGATAGGCGGGCCTCTTCAAATGCAATAAAAATGTACTTTGATGATAAGCTACAATGTGAATTTAATATAAACCCCCATACAAAAATTACCAAAATCAGTGCAAAATTTTGTATATGGGAGTAATTCGTAATTATTATAAACTTATTTTTAATTTAGTATTGACAAATTAATTACCAAAAATATTGAGCAGTCGTGATACATTGAGAAGTATATTAAATCAGTATATATATGACAGGCCCCAGGCCTGCGGGTTAAATAAGAGGAGGGCATCATCTCTACAAAATGCTTCTTTATTCTGCTTGAATCATCAAATATCCAATATGGTGGCCCTTAGGCGCGCAACAGAGTACCACAAAAGACGGTAATCCGGCCAGGAGTCCACCAGCTACGTCTTTCCAGTACGCTTTTTTCCCCGTCATTACGCTTGATTACGATGTATCTGTGGGCGTCTGGACTGAAAATCAGTCCTCAATCCCATATCGTGAAAGTCTGAGATGTTCCAGTACGCTTTTTTTTCCGTCAGCGCTCGCTCCACCTTTAAATAGACTTATTTACCCACAAATCCTTACGCGATGATAAAGAGTTCGCTCTATTTATATTTCTTACTCCCTTAATTTTAAAGCTAATCTTTTCAAACCTGACACACACACACACACACACACACACACACACACACACATATATATATATATATATATGTTTAGTTTTTGTGTCAGAATGTAGTTTGTGTTTTGCTTCCTTTTAGTACTTATTTTAAATGTTTCCTTTTCGACTTTTCAATACGCTCGCGTCGGGATATCGTCCGCACAGTTTGAAAAACGCTGATTTACATTCGGTGCAATTCGCATATAAAATATTTAAATAGGCTTACTTATTTTGAGACTTTAAAAGTATCTCTAAACAACTTATTTGTCAACATTCTACATTAAACATAACTTTGTACTAATGTTCATTGAAAGTTATTTCGTACAACAATAAACCCATTTTAATTTGGGGAGGGATTTTTAAAATTTTATTTTCATCAACATTAAATCGGATTATTGATACCTGATTTGCTAATTATGTAAAATACTTAATTTAACGTATTGCATAAATAATAGATATTTCTATTCTTTTTGATCATTGTTATTCGAAAATTTAAAACAAGATCAAATGTGGATAATTCTTAAGGTATCCTGGTTGCGACAACTTTTTTTTTTTTAAAAAAAAGGAGATATGGGGATTTTTTTGTTATTTTTAGATTTGCTTAGTGCATTTTAAGAAAAATGTGCTAAAATTAAGAAGAGAACAAGAAATTATTATTACTAAAATGGGGGAAAAAATAGGTAAAAATGGACACAAAATAGCATAAACGCGGCCCATTCTGTACCAAAGGTTTATGAACAAATTTTCAATTTTTTCAATCTAATGTGTTGCTATATTATTGAATTTTGAAATGACCTTCAGGATAAGAGATATTTTCTTTTTTACAAAAACTAAAGCCCTTTATCTCGGTTTCTATATAAAAATGCTTAAAAAGACAGTGATTATATTTACATAAGGGACTGTAATTTTTGTAATAAGACAGTGATTGATAAATTTGAAGGTTAAAATACTTCTACTATTATACAGACCTTACAGAAAAAATTTCACACAGTTAATTATGTTCAAAACTTTTTTAGCAATCGCTGACCCCCTTTGATTATTTTCAAAAAATCGCATTTCGAAAAAAACGCATTTTAAAGTAAGACATCTTGCTTATAAAGTAACGGCATCTGCTTTTACTAAAGCACTTGTGGTTTTTGTTCTAGTAAACGAAAAATGATAAAATTGGTATTTTTATAAAGCTAATAAGATGGCCCATAAATTAAAATCATAAAAAAATTTGTCAATTTTTGGCAAAATTCACAGTTTTAGGGTAGTTAAATACCTTAATACAACTTGTGGAATTTTTTTAAAAAATGATTATCAAATCCTTATGTGTAAATAATAGCTACGTTATACTTTTGAGACTGAAGTTTCAAAAATCCAGCAACCGATATGACATGAAATTGGATAATCAAACAAAGATAATTGCAATCTAATAAAATAAATAAACGAGCTCATCAGGAAGAATTTTAAGTAAAAAAAACATGCTCAAAGAAAGATGCTAAGACGAGATATTCGTTTTTATGAAAAAGAAATAGGAAAAACTCCGGTACACATGACTGAAATTAAAGGGCGTGTCCACCTTGTAACCATATAAGCTCAAGTTGATTTTTCATTCTTTCAATGAGGTTGTCCCTGAACTCAGCAGATTTCTCGAGTTGTTTTGCTCAACCATCTAGACGAGCTCTGAAACAAATTTGAGGTTTAAATTCATTTTATATTCAAATGGATGGAATTCATTTTTTCTGCTCGATCCATAACAATAAAAAATTTAAAACTTCGAATTATAGCAATTCAATATAGCTTTATTTTTACTGCAATCATTTACCAGTTACAATATATAAGTTATGGTGTTAAAATAAATTTTTTGAAGTAAAACTTCTTTGCGCATGCTTGACTTGGGGACGAAAGCATGACGAGAGCGTTACGGAAAGTGTAATCGGGTGAGGCGAACGAAGAATTAGGAGAAAACTATCATATGTTGCCACTCATTTTATCAAGAGATTTCAATGTTAATTTCGCGTCCGAAGATGGACAACTCTTGGTAAACTTTCGACAAGATAAATTAGAACTACGAATGAATAAAATGAATAATAACCGAAATGCACCTACCAAAAGACATGGAACAACAATCGATGCAGTTTTCTCTAGATATCTTTCTAATTTTCATTCCAAAACATCTGTATCTTATTTCTTACACCATAAGCCTATTGTCTCGGCCTTACAATCAACTACAGTAATTACTGATGTATCCGATAATGAAAATAAGGAATAAAAAAAAAATCTATTCACAGCAATATTAATTTATAGATGAAAACCCATTAAAATTTTCAATTTTTGTAGAAAATTAATATACGAATATGAATACGCATGTATATATTACACATATATAAACATATATATATACATACATATAGATGGAGATAAAAGATTTTTTCCTTCAGTCGTGTGGTCTAAAGCACACTCGTTTTTTTTACTGAAATGGCAATATGTATTTTCTGTTGCAATTTCTCTTTATATGAAATTTATAAATAAGTTTTTAAACATTAATAGTTACATAACTTAACCTTATTAAACGCTTTTCGATAAAATAAATGTTTGAAGCACACCTTTTGCATAATACAAAATTGCATTCATTCCAATGAAAACAGCGAAGCGTATTTTTGTTTTCTCATAGAATTGCTTGATAATTGGCACACTAGAGTAGGCTGTGTAACTTCACTGAATAAACCTGTATTGTATTTTGCACATTGTGTCTTGATCATTTTAATAAATATGAAGAATATCATACTTTTTGAGATATTTCTATGACACCTCTATTTTTTTTACAGAACAGACTATCGCATAAATGTAATCACGCGTTTCCAGCCAATCAGTTCCTGCGCTTCGATGTTACCAACTTTTGTTTTTTACAAAATCTTCGGTACTTTTCCGTTTCCCCAGCGCAAATTTCGCCACGCAGGCTTTATTGGCGACAGCACACAATATACACATAAAAAAATGCTATAAATGTTTGATCTCATTGGTTTTTCAATTCCTACTATTAGCTCATTCTCTCTCTATATTTATCTTGTTCAAATTTTAAATCGCTAATAAAATGCATTTTAAAGCACTCAGTTGAGCTGAAATTTCATACACACGCTTTTTTTTTCAAGACAAAATTATAAATTATAATTAATAAAAATTAATTGATTAAAATTAATTATTCAAAGAATTACAAATGCAGTCACGTTGGCATCATTTTTGGCGACTTAGCGACCCTTTTGGTGACTTGTGTCAAAATTTGAAAAGGTTTTTTTCTCACATTTTAATGCGCTCATTTGAGTTGAAATTTTCTATACACTATTGTGTCGTGACTCAATGCCACCCATGAGACTACCATCTCCCCGTCTATCTGCCAATACGACTGGATGTGTAGGCGGACTTAAAGGATCATAAAACATAATTGCAAATCAATAGATTTATTGATTCTAGTTAACACCAATGGTTATAAACACGCAATTCAAATTTAAGAGTAACAAAATAGAGTGGAATACGAAAAGGGGAGTTACTACTAGCGGAATAACAGAATAGCAACTGAATCTAGGAAAGCTTAAACACGCACAACTACAGTTACGCCACGTACGAATATTCGCAATAACTTAAATTAAATCACTGACCTTATCTTTTACATCGGCTGCTACTTCGTGATGATTTCTGCCTTTTTACTGGCTGGGGAATGGTTGAAGGATCCCCACTCTGTAACGCTGATTTTTACAAGCTTCAATCAACTTCTCCTCGCGTAGCTCCACACGTAACCGCTATCTACGAATGTCAACAACTGCTTGCTGACCTCACGATCTTTACTTCACTTAACTTCACTCTTCTATCTCTTCACTTTACTTAACTTTTTTAACTCGCGAAACCCGAACTTATGTAATATATCTTATTTGCATAAATACGCCTGGCTCTCAGTGAAGATTGGTTGAAATAAATAAATAATTTTAGGAAAAATAGAGGAGGTTAATCAAAAGACCGTATAGATCCGTCACAATTGTTTTGGGTAACAATACGATGTTGTTGTTGCTGTGGGAAGGAATGAAAGTTGCCACAGCCTGTGAGACGGTTGGACTTCTTAACGATAGGTAGCGTCATCACTTATCTTTAACTCCACAATTTAGGCATGGAACTGAAGGGAAGGGAAGTATTCTCCAGCCCCCTGCACTCGTGTTTCGTCTGCGAACACCCACAAGACTTTCGTACCCGCTGATTTTACGAGGACGTACTCCGTGTGTACTCGGTAGTATTTGGTGGCATCGGGCATCAAACCCAAGCCCTCCGGTCTGAAGTCCAATTCTCTAACCACTAGGCTACCCACGGCCCCTACAATACGATAATTTAATTATAATTAATTAAAATTATTGACTGAAATTAATTCTTTTAAAGAATTACAGATACAGCCACGTTGGCTTCATTTTTACCGACTTGGATCAAAATTTGAAATATTCTTTTTCTCAGGTTTCAAAGCTGAACAGCAGAAAGGAAATTGTTGAACAGTTGAAATGACAATGCGATGAATTAATAATAATTAATAAAAATTAATTGCCATTTAATATTGGGATTTAGTCATATGTATACACATATTTGTATTAATTGTAACTATTAAATAAAAAAAAATTTGTTAATCGAAGGAATTGATTCAAAATTTTTTTTTATATTACTTGTTCATCTATTTTTGATATTTTATGAAAAAGACGTCACTGATAAGAAAAGACCGCGACTTGTTTTGCAAAGGCGGTGGTCAAAGGTTACCAGCGGGAATATTCCGTTTGGTGTCCATTGTATTATTTTTGGCAACTTTTTTGCTTGCTCCGGGGAAACGGAAAAGTATACCGAGTCTTCTATTTAAAAAGTACATCTTTGTCAACAATAATTATCCACACAGGTGAACAGGCTGCACCTTATATAAAAGTACATAAAAATATAAAAATTTGTTTTTTTTTAAAGTTTTGAAAGAATTTTTGAAGAATTTCGATACTTTAACATCTGTACCCAATTATGAAATTTGAAATTATATCTCAATTTTACAAGTCTATAGTATCAGTTTTGATTTCAATGGAGGACACGGGACTGTGTTTATCACGTGACCATCATGAATTTGGCCCATTAGATGTGTTATACTATTATGAGAAATATTATAGTTAAAAAGGCCTTCTGTTGTGCGATGGATCGGTATAAGCAAATAAATAATGGACTTCTTTAATACGGAATGGAGTGATATTCCCTTTATTTTTTTTTAACTTACTCGTATTAAACTATTTTTCTTATCTGTTTTGAATAAGCGTAACACGCCACAGAAATGTCTCCTAAGAAGCTAAACACTCTGTCTTAAATGTTTTTCTTTTCCATCTCTTTAGCGGAGCCATTAAAGTACGTTCCGAAAAAAATGTATGTGTGCTTGTGAACACACTATAGCCTGGGTGTGTATTACGTCGATCGCGAGCGACCGGTGGACCGCCAAGACATTTTGGGGTGACCGCCTAAAAATTTTACCAGTTAATAATTATATACGGAAAATTCAAGATTGGATGACAGTACGCAGACTATAACAATAAAAACTAATTTTAAATAAAAATGTTTTATTTTTTTTAATGTATTTTGAATTGTTTCATAATAAATGTATTATTTGATATAATTATATTGGGGGCTATTATTATTAAGTTTGTATCTTGCGTTTTGATTTAAACGCGGTTTTAAAAGTTTAGTTTTTGTTATTTTAGTTCTGAAGGTAAGTACATATTCCGTACCTATTATTAAGTTATAATAAACTCTTTTCCTTACAGCATCACACCTACGACATTGGGCAGTAGCGTATACAAGAATTTTCAAAGGGAAGGGGGTCGAGGGTACGAGAATGGTAGAGGGTCTACCATTCTCGTATCATATTCCAATAAGCAGCCAAACATATTTTTTGATTTTTTCGATTGTCGGGAACAAAAAAACAGCACAAGATGAATTACTGAATCAATAATTAACATTAATAAATAAAAAAATTATAATATTAAATACTTAATTACATTTTACATACTTTATACATGGGACTAATGAATTCGAAGAAAATGAAGGGTTATGAGAGGGAGCGTCCGAACCCGTGAACCCCTACCCCGCCTTTGTGTGCGCCATTGACACTGGGTGGACCGCAACTCTTTGAAAATATCAGAAGTAGCCCGCACTCTGGAAAAGTCTGCCCATCCCTGCTCTATAGAAACTTATGTTTTATTGTGGTTAAGAGAATCCAATTGTTCGGATGTATAACGTTTTTAACGACATTTTCGCATACCGTCATTAAGTAATCCCCTTTTTCGTGACCATTCTTCGGTGGATTTGTTTATTTCATTCATTTTCTGTTACGCCTTCTTATTTACTTCTTATTTAAATAGTTATGCCTTCTTATATACTTATATAAAAGTATATCCAATTTAAATGTCAATTAGTCTTACGTAGATTATACTTTTATAATGTTTACATGGTACTTACGTACTATCATAACAATGCCAAAGTTCAAGATAATTTTCCAAATTGGCAATCCCGACTTCCCCTGCTTGGCAAATATGTGTTTCCTTTCACATAAAGTCGCTAGTATCGTTGCGATAATACGCGTAAATACCGTTTCTATAACTTATATAAAGCTGTATACTATGTAATCCTAGGAAAACTTATGCCCTTAAATAGTTTACTTTTTTTAAAATTCTCTAAAAAAAACAAAGGGTACTTTTATTGGTCTTGGTACTTTTTCCCAATTTATGCTTTTATTTTCTCTCTCGTCATTCCTTAGTTGTCGTCACTAATCTAAACAAAAATACTGCGACAGCTTTTTCGCTAATTAACTTGATAAAAAATTCGGATTTTAATTCTTTTGGCACATTTCTGTGCTTAAATGTTCTTTCTACAGAATGAAAAAAAAAAAAATAGATCTCATGTTTTGTTCCTTTCTTTATCTTTGATCTTCTCTATGAGAATAGTTTTTCTTTCCCAATTATTTTCACTTGCACTTCTCTCGTTTACTCAGTGGAGTTGAATTCATGACAGTAATAAAGAAAATAAGATTTGAAATTTTTACTTAAATAAAAACATGCGCCTAAAAAGTTATCAATTCAAAACTAATTGAGCGTCGCCGATAAAAATCGAGTTAAGGTGCGTGTAATGTACCCGAACCTTCGTTTGAATTCAGCAAAACGCTCCTAAAGAAGCGATTACTTAAGAAAGAAAAGACCCCTAACAACGTTCGGTACAAACTTATTGTCGAGAACAATTGAAAGCACTTGTCCGTCCATCCATAACGTGATAAATAATTTCTCGTTTTGTACTGCTTACAGTAGATCGAGCATAACATCGCAAAGCAATTACAGTTTTCAAAAAGCAGCGATGCGTGCAAGTGATGTGAGCAGCAGTGCGTAAGCTATTTTTATTTCCAACCTTTTATTTTGTGTAACATTTTGTCGCGACCTCCGGATAGTTAGTAGACGTTTTTTTTTAAATCGTCAACGTAGTCACACTGAACGCCTTCTTAAAATAGCGCACCAAACTTATAAACCATCCTAAAAATGTTATTAAAATTATAACATCATAAAAATCAGTTAATGAATCAACATATAGTTTTATGAAACAATGCTTTATTTATGCATATGGGTATAAATACTTTTTTTAAGGGAACCGAGACGTTTTTCACCTTCAGAAAATCGATATTTTGATTTTTATTTTAAAAAATAATAAATTTAATGCTGATTCAAAAAATGTATAACATGTATACATTTAAAGCTTAGTACCCGAGAAATTGCAGTTTTAAAATGTAAACAACAGATGTCTTTGTATCTGGAGCAAAGTATATCTACAAACATTCCCTCACAGAACCAGCTCTTGTCAAGATTAAAAACATAATTACAAAGATATGCACAATTTTTTAAACCTGTATTTAGAGACTTATCTGCGAAAGAACTTTTACTAAAATGTTTGAATGATCGTACCCAAAACCCAAATGAAAGCTTAAATAACTGTGTATGGAATCAAGTTCCAAAAAACACAATTGTGAGCACAAAAAAAAATTTGCAAATTGGTGTAATGGACGCAGTGATATGCTTTAATGAAAATGCACATGCAGGAACAAAATTATTAAGAGCACTAAAAATAAATCTTGGGATAAACACTTGTGAAGGCCTTCGAAAAATTGACAAAGTTAGAATTTGTGAAGCCGAGGTGACAGTTTAAAAAGCCATCAAAGAGGCCAAGACTGTTGAAAGACAAAATAAAAGGAAGAAGGATGTCTTAGAAGTGTTCATGCAAGATGAATACAAATCTGGAATATTTTAAATATCAAATTTTAGTAATGTACCATTTTATTTAGTTTTTTTTTATATTACTCAAAATGTGTTTTTCTTGTGTTTAGGTACATCCGTAGAAAAATCTATTATATTTTAGTGAAATTTGGTATGAGCTTTTGTATAGTAATAATGTATTTAACGCTACTAATTTAATTCCAGAAATGTAAGTATTTTTATTTTTACTGCCCATTTTCTAAAAAAAATTACCATTTTTATCAAAATTTTAAAATGTGAAGATTCAATTTTCTTAAAAAAATTTCTAAGCAATTAAATATATAAAAAAAAACTAGAGCATTTCAATAGAGGTACAATTTTGTAACTAAAACAGCATGATTTGTTGTTTTATATGTTACATAAAAGGAAAACTACATGTACCTAATCAACACCATGTATACGAAAGCACCTTTTGAAGTGTACTTTTTAAAAATCCTTATATTTCTAAAAACATTGTACAACTTTAAAAATTTTATGTTATAGTTTATTAAGAAAAGTATGTAGAATGTGTGACAAGTTTTTTTGTTTGTTTATGGAGTCTTTTTGTTTTTGAAAATAATGTTCGTTCGAAAATCGAAATTTTGCTTGTTTTGCGTCATCGAGAACGTCCCGGTTCCCTTAATGAGAAATACTTTAAAAAACTTTACAACATAAGAAGTCAATGTGCTTGCAAAGAGCTCATGATTGCTTCTATGTTCGGATCTGTATTGGAAATAGGAAGTCATCCTCTAGATCCAATCTAGATCGATATTTTCTTTTAATGACAACTCATTTTGAAAAGCCGGATTCACATGAGTAGGTAGATGCAAATTGAATCAAAATATTGATTGCATTTCTTTTCAAATCGGCACATTCGTTTCCAATCGATAGCCAAACTTTTTGGCAAATCAAAGATTTAAATGGAATACGCAGTGTTTCGCCGCTTGAAACATCAATTACTTGTTGTATTAATAATATCAAATGAAAATGGATCACGGATCCAACAGAATTCTTTTTTTGAAACATTTTTTGAACCTTTCCATAAAGTTTTCTTACAATTTTATCAAATGATGGGAAATGATGTTTTTAAATAACAAGAAATCAGTATTATTTTCTTTAGTAAATTCTGAAAAGCTCAGGGACATATGTGTTGTTTTTGCTCCATTCCCCCTGCCAAAGAGTATCAGATTATTCTTAAAACCAGGGGTGTGTGGGCAGACTTTTCCAGGGTACTTCTAATTTTTACAAGGTCCACCCAGTATCAGTGGCACACACAAAGGGGAGGGTCCACAGGTTCGGACCCTCCTCCATAGCCCATAATTTTTTTGGATCGATTATAATCCCATGTATATAGTAAGTAAAATGTAATTAAGTATTCGTTATAAATAATTTTTTATTAATTAATGATATTTATTGATTCAATAATTTATTTCTTACTCTTATTTGTTCCCGACAATCTACAAAACGAAAAAAATATGTATTAAGGGTAGGAAGTAAGAATGGTAAACCCTGAACCGCGCCCCCTTTGAAAAATTCACGAGTGCGCCCACTAACCAGGGTCGTAGGCGTGGTGAGGTAAGGAAAATGTCAACAATATTTATTATAACTTAATAATAAATACGGAATATGTACTTACCTACGCGTAAAGGAAATGAAAAACTCACTTTCTTGAAACCGCGTTTAAAGCAAAATGCAAAATAAAAACATAATAATAATATCTAATGATACATTTACTATCAAACAATTCAAAATACATTAAAAAATAAAATATTCTCGCAATTATAGTCAGTAGTTGTACTGTCAGCCAATTTTGAATATATATGTATACAATTACTAATGGCTTATCTTCAGGCGGTCACTCCTAATTGTCTTCGCGGTCCACCGGTCGATCGCGATCGATGTAATGCTTACCCCGGCTTTAAACCATCAATTTTTCTGCTTACAGTTAAAACGTTTGTACTTTCTCCCTGTAGATTCATTTTCAGATCGTTCAGTTTTTCGAAAACATCCACCATGCAACTGAGTTTCCAGAGCCAATCTTCCTTAATGAATGAACGCGTGCCATTTCCACCAAAAATATCGTTTCTCAAATCAAAATATGTCGCAATATTCTGCCACGTGAGAGCCATCTGACTTCCGTATGCACATCTCATTATAGTAGGAGAGATGGCCATTGCTTTTAGGTTATTGCAATACAATCACAACACTTTTTAATGTCTTGTCATCGATGTCTTTTGCAACTGAAGCTTGTGTAGGTATCACGCAATGGTTGAGTGCTTATGTGGGGGAGCAATTTTCAATATTAGTCCTTTGTTACTACCTACTAATGCTGCAGCACCTTCAGTGCAAACCGTGATACTGTGGGTCCACGTAAGGTAATTTTCCCTCAAAATATATACAGTGGACTATACAAAGTGTTCGTACACTTGCAATTTTCTATAAAATTGAATGTTTTCAATTAATAAATATCAATATATCGGAATTGTTAATATTGTTTAATATCTGCAACTTGTTTTTAATTTAATAAAATATACTAAATTTTAAAAATTTAGTATAACTTTTATCTTTAAAAATTAACATTCAAAAAACTACTAAAAAATTACACCACAAAAGTCTTTGTACACTTAAAAAAATCAACATAGCTTTAAATAATGTATTTCTTTCTTAATTTTGTACTTAGTACGATATCTTTTTGAGTCCACAACAACCGTTGAGTGTCTTGGTATAGATTTCATCTGTTTTTTTGTAATTTTTGCTTTGATGTTCCTCCATTCTTCTGTGAATCATTGTTTTTACTTCCCATATTGTTTTTATGTGTTATATATTATTTTTCTAAAAATCAAATTCTCCTCAAATATGTGATACTAGGCTTAAATTAGGTGATTTAGGAGGTGTTTCCGAAATTTAGAGACAGTTATAGAGACACCAGAGGCGTACGTTGAGGGCAGGGTGCTTGGGGTCATTATCTCGTTTAAAAAATTAAGCCGTCTCCAATACCAAAATTTTAGGTGGGTAATTTCAAATTATTTAAAATATTTAAGTAAATATCATGATTCTAAATACCGTTAAAAATACCAAATTAGCTAATCCTGAAGCCGATTTACACCCCCACACAAGAACACCTCCACCTCCATGTTTCACTGTTCTAAAAAAATATTTGGGATACCTCGTTTTTCTTCTCTAAATTATTATATGCCCGTCAGAAACAAAAATGTTGAATATGCTATTATTCCAACCGATTTATTATCAATGCTGAATTTTCTGAAACTTAATGAAAAGAATTTAGTTGGAATAATGGATAATAGCATATTCAACATTTTTAGTTCCGACGGACGTATAATAATTTAGAGAAGAAAAAATGAAAAGTCCCAAAAATTTATTTTGAAAAATGAAACATGGAGGGGGAGGTGTTCTTGCCTGAGGTGTATAAATCAGCCTCAGGATTAGGCAATTTGGTATTTTTGAATGCTATTTAGAATCATGGAATTTATTTGAATACTTAAAAGAATAATTTGAAATTATCTGCCTAAAATTTTGGTACTTGAGACGGCTTCCTTTTTTAAACTAGATAATGACCCCAAGCGCCCTGCTCCCAACCTATGCCTCTAGTATCTCTATAACTGTGTCCCTAAATTCTGAAAACACCCCCTAAATCATCCAATTTAAGCCTAGCATTACATATTTGGTGAGAATTTGATTTTAGAAAAAGAAAACATGACATATAAAAACAAAATGTGAAGTAAAAACACTGATTACAGAAGAATGGAGGAACATGAATGTAGAAATTACAAAAAAAACTGATGAAACCTATATCAAGACGTTCAAAAGTTGTTGTGGACGCTAAAAAATATCGTACTTAATTTAAGAAAAAAGTACAATATTTAAAGCTATGTTGAGATTTTTGTTAAGTGTACAGACTTTTGTGGTGTGATTTTGTAGTAGTTTTTTTGTTGTTAATTTTTTAAGATAAAAGTTATACTAAATTTTAGAAATTGATTATATGTCATTACATTAAGAACAAGTTGCAGATATTGAAAAATATTACAATTCCGATATATTGATATTTATTAATCGAAAACATTACCAGAGTACGAATACTTTTGTGGCTCACTGTATTAATAATTTTAAATATTTTCTTTCCAGAGTTGCTCTTTCTTCTAATGTTTTACAAGATAAAATATCTTCCGATATGCCTTCTTCAAAAAACATAAACAATTAATTGATACATTTTAGTACTGTCAGTAGTTGAAGAGAGTTTTGTACTCGATTTAACAGAACCGGTTCTATATTTCGTGATATGGCGTAAATTTGGCGAGAAACGGTATCTCTTGATAATGGTATTGTTTTTAAATCGTTACCCTATTTTTCTTCATGCCTATTGGATATCATTTGAATGGCCGAAGGAAGAATTCTCCAATTGTATGGGAATTTTCTCTATTCAATATGAAGGATGCTGTTTGCTTAAATACAATTGGATCTTTCTTACGTTGGGCTAGATTTTTTAAAAAATGTTTCAGATTTATTTGCAAATTCCTCTTATGCTTAAGTTCCTTAAAACATTCATTTGCTAATTTATTCGAACAATTAACACAGAACGCACGTTCTTCCGCATCATCAACCAAAATGTAAATCCGTATTTAATAACTCTTCTCAATTTTTTATTGATAACGTATTCCATTCGATATTTTTTGAAGTATAAACAGTGCCACTAGATGCATATTGGCTTGGGTTTTTTTACCCCATAGTTTTTGTATTAGTTAAGTTTATTTTCCAAGTTTATAGAGATCCATTATTCTCATTTGTTTTGTCATTCTTTTAATTTTTTTGGACGTTGAGTACCTATTTTTAGCCACTTATCCATTGTGAGGGTAGAAAAACTGAAAAATAATTACAAATAAACAATATTTCTTTGAGATTTTCGAAATAGGAACTTTTTCAACGAAACATGAATTGATTTCCGAAAATTTTTTAAAAAAAACGAGAAGAATTACACAAAAATCTATAGAAAAATATTGAAGAAAAATCAGTTTTGCTGATAAAAATATTAGCTCAGTAATTAAAAACATTAATTTTTTAATTACTTATTATTATTGCACTCCGAGTCCATTACCTAACTCTCCAAAACGGAAAAAAATAAGTTATGTGTCCACACTGGGTGACATATTAAGTAGAACCAACAAAAGCAGTGTACAGACCAAAACTCAATTTCAGAACGCAGTTGAGAATCTTCTTATTGTCAAACTTGAACGTCTGCTTCTGTAGTCGGCACTTCGCTGCTATTGAGAGATAAGGAATTAATGGGGGGGGGGGGCTGGCAACGGTCTCTGGCATTGCGCGGCGGCCATATTTTGGTTCTTGATATTTAAAAAGGGAATTCGTGTTTCTGCTGTCTACCTTTCGCTTTGCGTAGGTGTGAGCGAGAATTCTGGTATTTGTAATAGGTGGAGAGAGTGAGTGAATATTAACGTCTCACTGTTCAGCTAGCTACACGAGGGTTTTTGGCGACGGACCTCGTCATTTTGAACCATGGTCAAGGGATGCGGACGACACCTGAGCTGGCACCCCCCTCTCCTAACTACCACACCAACGGGATGACGTTTGAGCTCTCGACAGACTTAACGTGCATCGCTCCCCTACATGGCAGGTCTTCAATGGTACTGGGCTCGAACTCATGACACGCTAGCCATGATCCAATGCCTTGACCACTTGGCTATCGCGGCCTGTAATAGGTGGAAGTGAGCAGCCGATACCACCTGATTACGGGGTTTTGAAGCCTTGTGACAGTGATCGCGAATATCACGCTCGTAAAATAATAAAATAAAATAATTGTCAGTTTCTTCGTTTTATATCCGTTCTTTCAAACTAAAAAATTATAGATTTTTCATAAACTTAAATATCTTTGATTTTGGTGATCCCCCTCCCCCAATTTTTTCTCTCACAATCCCTCCACCCCTGGTTTGTGCACCGCTGTTTTAGAGGATTAAATCAGCGTTTCCATATACTTTGATTGGTCCACTCCAAGAGCCACACACAACTGACAACAGGTTGGAGAAGAAAAGGAGGATTTGGCTTCTTAAGGGGCATCCGACTACCCTAAAACTGTGAGAATTTGCCAAAAATTGACACATTTTGTTATGATTTTATTTTATGGGCCATCTTATTAGCTTTATAAAAATGCCAAGTTTATTATTTTCTGTTCACTAGAGCAAAAACTACAAGGGTTTAAGCAAAAGCAGAGGCCATTACTTTCACCAAGATGTCCTACTTTAAAACGCGTTTTACTCGAAATGTGATTTTTTCAAAATAATCAAACGAGGTCAACGGTTGCTAAAAAAACTTTGAACATAATGAACTGAAATTTTTTCTCTAAGTTCTGTATAATAGATGAAGTGTTTTAACCTTCAAATTTATCAGTCACTGTTTTATTACAAAATTTACAGTCCCTTATGTGAATATAAGCACTGTCTTCATATAGTAACCGAGATAAAGTGCTCTAGTTTTGTAAAAAAGAAAATATCTCTTATCCTGAAGGTCATTTCAAAATTGAATAATATAGCAACACATTAGATTGAAAAAATTAAAAATTTGTTCATAAACCTTTGGTGCAGAATGGGCCGTGTTTATGCTATTTTTTGTCCATTTTTACCTATTTTTTCCCATTTTAGTCACATAGTAATTTCTCTTTCTCTTCTTAATTTTAGCACATTTTTCTTGAAATGCACTAAACAAATCTAAAAATAACAACAACAAAAAATCCCCATATCTCCTTTTTTTTAATAAAAAGTTGTCTTAACCAGTCGGATACCTTAAGTTGTAAAATACGAGCGAGAAACCATTCTTCATTTAGGTTTTAAGAATTATTGTTTTGTTTTTATACACTCAATGGGTCACAAACTCATGGCTGGCCCAATACAACTGAAGACCTACCTCGTAGGGGGGACTGATGCACTCAAATCTGTCGTGGCTCAAAGTCTTTCACTTGGCGTAGTATGATAGTCTGGAGAGGGGACGGGGGAGGCAGTTGAGGTGTCGAGGTTGAAAATAGCGTGGTCTGTGTTGGCCATTCTGCCAATAATAGCCTTCGTGTGTCTTTATCGTGCGAAGTTAATAGGACTCTCACCCGCTGATTAAATTTCGATCAGAAGTCACAAGGCCGTTTTCTCTAAACTCTAAAAAATAGGGCTCAAGTTCGGGAAGTTTTAGATAGAAAAATACTTTAATTGTAGCATAATTAATATAGCAGCAATAATGGCATATTTCAACCTTTTCATTAGAGTATAGACAGCAGCATGTTTTAATGCGCTACAATACACTTCTACCTGAATCAGGACATTTTTACTGTACACTATCTATACCAGGGATGGCGAACCTTTTTGAGACGTGGGTCAAATTTTGTCCAAAATATTTTTAGTACTAGCTCGTGGATCACTAATGTCCATTTGCACCAAAGTTAAACTTTTAACTGAGTATTTTTAAAACTAAACATCTAAAATTCAACTGGTTTAACGGGTAAAAATGGGCGTGGTTTGAGGATTTAAAATTTTTTAGTGGGGTTAAAAGTTCTTAAGTGTTTGGTGCAAATGGCAATAAGCACATTTAAATCAACAAGAAATAACGAAAATTACACATATGTTATGAAATATTTATTAGTATATATATACATATATATATGTAAGTATAACAAAATTGATTATAAAGCATTTAATGAGAAATCTGTTGCTGTTTATTTTCAGATAGTTTTTTTTTTAAATATGAGTTTCATATTTCGTATTCATTAGTTCAACGCATTTCGCATTAATTCCCTGTCAAGTCTATTTCTATTAAAAGGTTTTACTAAGTTCATTGAAGAAAACAACTTTTCACATGAATATGTGGACCCAAACATCGTTAAAAAAGCATTACCTAGTTTTCCCATTGGTATGAAATTAATTGGTAAAGAATCCTGTACGTTTAATAAAATATTTTCAATTTTTACTGAGGGATCGATATTATCTGCGTAACCTTTAACGCGGTTTCCCTTCTACTTCAGAAAACAAGCCTTCATATTTTGTTTTACACACTACACTGCTTCGAAATTCAACTAATTCCACTCTAAATTAACGATACCTAGCCACATAAATTCGGTTAACTCCATTGTTTAAAATTCTGTTTTGTATGAATATAAAATAAAGTGAAATGTATTTTCCAAACTTTTAAATTGGTTGAATCTCTTTTTAAAAGTTCTTTTTTTCTTCCCTGCATAGTCATTAAATATTTTTTTAATTGTATTATCTTGAATGTCAATGGAGTTTTCAAAAATTATTGTGTTTTGAAAATGTTTTTGTAATTGAGGAAAATATCTCATGATTTTCATTTCCAAATTCTTAGTAAAGATGTCAAGTTTCGTCATAAATATCTTAATATTTTCAAACATCGTTAAAACAATTAGTCCATGCCCTTGAAGTTTTTATTCAGTTCATTAAAATGCTGAGTTATATCATATAAAAACATTAAATCCTTTAACTAATGTATATTGGATAATTTGTCGAAACTATTGTCTTTTTCAATTAAAAAGAGCTTAATTTCTTCTAATAACGTTACAAAACGATTAAAGACTTGACCAAAACTAAGGTATCGCACTTTGTTGAATGTCAAAACCCCTGAGTATTGGTATTCAATTTGCTCTAAGAATAGTGGAAATTGTCGTTTATAAAGAGCTCTTGCTTTTATAAAATCGATTATTTTTGTTACAACTGAAATTATACTGGAAAATGTTTTTAAACCATGCTTCGCACATAAAAGTTGTTGGTGTATTATACAATGGAATTCAAACAGAGATAGTGAAATATTCTGCTTAAGATACTGAACAAATCCGAGGTTTTTCCTTACTATACTAAGTGAAATGTCTGTTGTTACAGAAAATATTTTCTGAATGTCAATATCCACTTATTTAAATGCAATATCAAATTCTTTAAAAATATCAACACCGGTACATTTCCTTTTCAACGTTTTATTAACTCTTCTTTTGTTATACTTCCATGCTTATACCGAGCAAAAACTGCTAATTGTGCAGAACCATTTGCATCATTACTCTCATCTAAAGCAATTGAATATATTTCTGCATAATTTAAGTCGTTATATATATTTGGGAAATAATTTTTTTTCTATTTCTTTCTTTAATTATATATTGCGACTTATAAATAACTTATTTATACGCTTTATAATCAAGTCTTTAAAACCAGAAAACAATGTAGGACTACATTCTAAAAGTGCTTTTTTCTTACAAATTCTCCTTCTAAAAGGGGTTTCCCGAGGCGAGCAATGCAATGGGCAATTTGGAAACTATAAAAATTTATGTGTGTTATTTTGTGGAACCAAAAACTTTTAAAAACAATGTTTTAAGAAAAATTCTTTTTTTCTTTCGTAAAAAAATATTTCCCCCCTTTATCTGTTCATATGTCGAGATTAGAATGCACCGTTTCAAAATGTTTTTTTACATTATATGTACGTGAACTCTTTCATTACAAATTTCATATAAAACCATTTTATTCCATTCAATCACACCGTATTTATCAAACCATTCAGCTTGATATGGCTTGGAACTTGTACGTATTGTTTTTTTATTTTTTAACCGCCAACGTAGTACAAGGCCACAAATAAAAATATTTATATTTAGAGTACAATAATTTGAGAAGAAATTTTGTATTGACACACATATCTAATATACATACACACCAATATACATTACTTTTAAATGCGTTCGAAATGGATACCACTAAGTTCAACACTGGTACTGACTGGTACAGGGGCGCCTTAAGTTGCGAACAAAAAAATGCTAGTATCGAGAAAAACGGATGTACGACGCATGGTGCCCATTGACGCCTCACAAGGTGAAGCGGATGCTACAGAAGTTTCTTTCCACAAACATAACTGAACAAAACCTTACAAAAGGGAATTTTATCCAAAGAAAGTGCTGTAAATAGTGAAGTGCTATTACTGTGGTTTTTGTCAATTTTTTTTCCAACTAACAAAATGTTTGTAAATTATTTACTGTATTTGATATTTTGTAAACACTTTTGCTTTTTTTCAAAAATTACATTTTTCATATACATTTGTTGTCCTTTTCGTAACTTTGAAACTATAATAGTCAGAATTTATTGCTTTTGTGTCAATGCAGTGCTTGAAACAATACACTATCTGGCCAAAAGTATCCAGACACCTCTTAAAAAAGTGGTTCTGGCGAATGACGCAATACGATACGTAATTGAAAGCTATAAAAGTGTTGGTAGTGGTTTGTCAGATTGTATTTATGCGTTTGTGAGGCAATGAGTAAGTCAAAGGAGCTTAGTGAGTTAGATCGTGGCAGTATAGTGGGATGCCACCTTTGTGGGAAATCAGTTCGAGAGATTGCGGACATTCTACAGAAGCCTAAATCCACTGTGAGGGATGTAATTGTGAAGTGGAAACGTCGAGGCAGTGAAACGGCAGAAAAACGAACCGGTACGCCGAAAATACTTGGTGAACGCAGACGCAGAACTCTGAAAAAGGTAGTGAAACAAAATCGCAAGTCCTCGTTGGTGGAAATTTCTCAGGAGTTCCAAAAAGTTCATCACGAATAAGTGTTAGCAGCAGGACTGTCCGTCGAGAGTTAAGAAACTTGGGATTCCATGGTCGTGCAGCCGCTCACAAGCCAAACATCACTCCCCAGAATGCGAAGCATTGATTGCAATGGTGTAGAGCTCACCGTCATTGGACTGTGGACGTGTGAAAAACTGTTCGTTGGAGTGATGAATTTCGCTTGACAGTCTGGCAGTTGGATGGATGCGTCTGAGTTTGGCGGATGCCCGGCGAACGTTTCTTTAGTGACTGCATTGTGCCGACTGTTAAGTTTGGTAGTGGAAGCATAATGGTGTGGGGGTGTTTCTCGTGGTTTGGCCTGGGTCCGTTAGTTCCTGCGATTGGAAACATGAACTCTGAGATGTATGTGGACGTTCTGGACAATGCTGCACTCCCAACTCTATGGCAATATTTTGGGGAAGGCCCATCCATATCTCCTCACTGCAAGCACTCACTTCAGCTGTGATGGATG
Source organism: Trichonephila clavata (assembly GCA_019973975.1). Classification (NCBI taxonomy): domain Eukaryota; kingdom Metazoa; phylum Arthropoda; class Arachnida; order Araneae; family Nephilidae; genus Trichonephila; species Trichonephila clavata. The sequence continues at coordinate 201,307 of BMAO01004546.1, forward strand.
CCTAGAAGGCAATTCCTATGGTCACCTATCAAAAATTGGTGGAAAGTCTTCCCAAACGTGTGCAGGCTGCCATCCATGCAAAAGGGGGACCAACATCATATTAATATGTGCCTCAGAACGCTCTAATTCCATACCACTGGGTGACCGGATACTTTTGGCCAGAAAGTGTACAAGCCGAATGTAAATATAATCCACACAAATTATAATATCTAAATAAATCGGCGTATTCAAACAAATGATTGCCTTGCAGTCGTGGGTCAGTTAAAAAGTTTGAGTGGGTCAGTGTCTGACCCATAGGTCATAGGTTCGCCATCATTGATCTGTACCAAATTTTACACCAGTGTTTCTTTTCGATATATGGATGTTTTACATGCGTAAGTGGAAAATTGTGTGTTTTTACTGAGTTCCTAATTTTTAAATAAGCAGAATACATAGGAATGGCTAACCTTTTTGATAAAAAAATTATGCTTGCCACTTTCGACTTCTCCCACAAACAAAAGAATATGAAAAAGTGAAAAAATGTTACTTGTAAGCTTTTTATGGGATTTTTACTCACAAATAAAGTACCTTTTTATGTAAGTCTTATTAAATAATATAATAAATAAGATAAAAGTACAAACTTGGGTTTTATTTTAATTACCTTTTTAAAGGTTCAATCACTTAATTTAGGTATAAAAATGAGTTATTTGTGAATCCTATGTAATTTTAAATAATTATTAAACAGTCAGAACTGGCTTAATGTGGCTTTTGAATTTGCAGTTTTTTCTTACGAAATCATCTAAATTAGAATTAGTTCTTGAAGAAGATACAAAATTTGTGGTTGTTTTTGGTGCATATCAATAAATTTTGAGCGATATTTTTTTTAAAAATATGTTCTTAAAAAACATTTGCTCATAAGCATATGTTGATCCAAACTTAAAATACCTGACAGCCATGCTCGTTGGTATAAACTTCCTGAATTCAATATTATTCGAATTACTTGTAGATGAAATAAGTTCCTTATATTGGCTTTTATTGTTCCTTATATCAGTACAGTAGGATGCTGTAAGTCAATAATTTCGATTTGTATTTCTGTCGGGAAACAATTACTGCCTGGCACAAAAATAGAAAAAAGAATTTGTGAAAATATCAGAATTTTTTTTAATCATCTTGAAAATCATCCAACCTAGCACTGAATGAATTCTGTAAAATGGATGTTAAATTTTAAATCTATCATATAACTCGGTGCATTATTGACTTTAGTTGATACATTATTGTGAAATGTGTTATTTTTTCTTTAAATAGAGACAAAGAAAATAAAGTTCACTCGCAAAAGATATATGACCAACTACAGTTGGAGAAATTTTTCCCCAATAATCTTAGATTTAAATTGTCCTCATCATGTGGGCATACACAAGAAAAGTGAAATCCCGTAGTCAACTTTTTTCTTGAGTAGCAAGCACTTACTGTAGAGTTAATTATTTTCTGCCAAGTATTTTAATAAACTCTCCCTATAAATGTGGCCGCTGTAGCCAAGTGGTCATGAGTTCGAGCCCAGTACCACTAAAGAATTTATTAATGAAAAAAAACCTAAAAATTTAGCAATAAGCCTTCGCGTGCTACTATTACAGTTCAGTTGTGCAGCGGGTTGGCCACCCTTAACGTAGAACAATAAATGGATAGTCTACGTTTTAAAACAATAATTAGAATTGTATTCACAAGCATGCATACGAAAAAATAGAGCTACAATTTTTGATTTTTACAAACTAACGGCTGATCAACTTGCATCAAATTAGACAAGTGTGTACAAAAGTGAAGACCGATCATTTCTAGCCACTATTTTCTATAGAATTTATTTTCTGAAGGTAGGCTTACTATTTTTGGTTCTTAAAATTTATCTTCATAACATTAGGGGGAAATATTGATGTGCTTGCGTTATCGACATTGCTTTTTATTGTCTGGAAAGTTTTGAAAAAAGTAGAAAAAATCAGATGATTTTTGAATTTTTTTACACTGGCGGCCACATAAAATGCAACCCCAGAGGTATCACAGCAAGATTTATTTGGCAGATAATATGCTGTACAAAGATCAAATGATTAAAATTACAGCCTCTCGTGACGTGTGGAGGGTGACAAAATCAGTAGTTAGTGTAGCCGTCATTGTTGGCTATAACCGCTGCCACAACCTTTACCCAGAATTTTAAAAAAAAGCTTTGGATGTATCCTTGGGGTGCAGAAGTCCATACGGCTTCCACATATTGCCAAAGTTGATCTGGTGTAGCAGGAAGCGAGCGGGTGGTGTATCCCGAGCCAGTCGTTGTGCAAGCCTGGACGACGCGTTTTCGATTGGCGGTAGATCGGAATAACAAGCAGGCCAAGGAAGCATTTCAATCTGATGGACAAAGAACTCTTGAACATTGCGTGCTATGTGTGGTCGTTAATCCTTTTGGAATTTGTCTGATTGCAAGCGCTGAATGTATGGGAGGACCACGGGCTCAATCACCTCAGAGATGTAAGGCTGGCTTTTCAGTGTACCGGCAATGCGTACTAGAGGGTTGAGGCAGTGAAATCATGATACCAAGGTACAGGACCAGTGCGGGAATGCATAATGCAACAGTTTAGCAGCCTCTCAGAACGGTGTCTCCAAACTCGAATCCAACCATTGTGATGTTGCAGGTGGAAGCGGGATTCGTCAGGAAACACAATGTTGTTCCATTCCGTTGTCCATGTATACCGTTCATCGCACCATTGGTGGAGCAAATGCGTGTGGTTTCTAGTCAAGGGGTAAACGAAGTAATGGACGCGTTGCGAATATTCCACTCTGCTGCACACAACGTCCAATGGTACGAGCGGACACCGAATAACGCATAACGGACTGAATCTGTTGGTTTGTGATGTGGTTGCGTGATCCATCACTGCCATGCGTACAATCCGCCTGTCATCACGGGCAGTTATGCAACGAAGTGGGTGCGATTGATCGGTCCGTCGTTTCCCCCTGCATCCAGCGATGACAGATCCCCACACAGTTGCTTTCTTTCGTTCAACACGTTGACAAATTTCTCTGATTTCTCGATTTTTTTTATTGTATACGTTTTCAATGTGGTAGTGATTTTTTTTATCCCTTGAAATAAAGTTTAGTATTCGGGTATTTTTATATAACTCTTAATTTTCTGTTTTATTTGCTTATAGTCTTCTAAAAGGCATTGGACTAGTTTTTGAACCATTCCGAAAAGCTTTATTTATGTCAAAAAATTATTACAAATGTTAATGGGACCGTATAATCATTTCGTCTGTTCTTTCAATGCTATTGCTCAAGTTTGGGTTTTCATCTTGCCATTCTCAACATACAGTTTTATTCCATTAAAAAGTGTGTGGATGTGAAAAGCCAGGGAGATCTTAAAAAAGAAAAAGAAAAGTAAGTAGGGAAATATTCTTGCCTACTCACTTCAAGTTGCACTAGTTTAATTCCACAATTATTTGTTTAAATAGGGTCACTTTTCAGTAGAAATTTGAAATGCCTTACTTTTACAACACAAAATATTTGTAGTAAAACGCTGAATAATGTATTGCATACTATTATACCTAAGTATGTTGTTGTTTCTTATGCCACCTGATCTCGACTGCTTCAGATCCAGGCCCACAAAACTCATATTCATCGCGGCAAAGGGCAAATGTACGCCTGTCGTTGCCCGTACTTTTCAGCACCCTATAGGTGACAGTACGATTTTACTCGGTTCCACCCCAATTCGGAGGGAGAACACTCTGGGCGTGGGGCCTCCCACCCACCTTACGAGAGGACTAACGGCTATTTAGCCCCCTATACATTTGCAAGCACCCATGCATTCTCCGGGATTCAAACTCAGGCCCTACGGCCCAGCGTCGCTAACCACTCTACAGGATGGACGAAGTACCGAAGTATTTGTCAATGGAAAGGATTGAGTTGAATAATTCCTCTTCTCATTAAGACTTTAACGACACGTTGTAGCAAGAGATCTGTATTGGTAAATTCACAGATAAAATGGATTGGCTTGTCTCGAATTTGGATTCAATACATTATAAATAACGTTAAAGGCAGAGTTTCTCAAACTGTGTGGGGGGGGCCCTCTTGAGGGGCGTGATAGCTCAATGAGGGGGGGGCGCGAACATATTAAAAAGACGAAAACAAAAAATTTATTTTCAAAAAAATACTAATATACTGAAAGTAAACAAACAAAGTACATTCTGACATAATAATAAATAAAATGCATATTTATACTGATATAATACACTTATAAATGCACCAGTACTGCTCAATGTACTTTATAATTAATTAAACAATACTGAATTAAGAACAAGTTTAATAATTACCAGTAACCCCCTGGTTATGCCATGCATACATTTATTACAAAATTTAACACTTATCTTGATAATTCGTACGGTTTATAATTAATCCCTTAATTGCCAAATAAAAGTTACGCGATTCGTTCCCCAATGCCACCGTTTTACACGTAGGCGTGCGTATGTGATGTATTGGGGGGCGATAAGAAATGAATAAATAAGCAAATCCTCCAAAATAAATAAATCCTTCGCAAACACTATTAGGTTCCTTTTATTGCATTCCAAAGCCTTCGGAATAATTTTATGAATAGCAGTGCACAGAAAAGATGGTACATCGGAAAGACGTGTACATACGTTCGGGGAAAATAACGCTTTGGCTGGGCGAGACGTTTATATACACCGATGGCACTGAAGAGGTTAAAGTTGTTCTGTAGCTTTAGCATCAATGTATAGTGTTATTAAATTCAATATATTGTTATTGTATGGAAGGGGGGCGCGATGAAAATTATGATTGAATATTGGGTCGCAAACATTGAAAGTTTGAGTAGCACTGCGTTAAAAGACTATCTAGCGCAAAATATGACCCCCTTCCTCGAGTATTCCTGAACAAAAAATCACACGCGGATTTTTTTTGTATTGAAATTAAGCAACAAAAATTTAATTAACATATAACCTACTTCCAGCATTAATTCAAACTTCTATCCTTTAACGTTGCCGTGGTAGCCAAGTGGTTAGAGTTCCGAATGAGTTAACGGTGTGTCACGGGTCTGAGTTCTGATGTCACTGACGAACAGCTGTGTAGATATACGTTTTATCTGTCGGGCCTCATGTTAGCGTTGTGTGGAAAGTTGGTGAGTGGAGTACCAGCCGTCCTCGTTACTTGACAATAGCTCAAAATTACGGTCAATCACCAATACCCTAATGCTACGTAAAACTAAAATTACGATCAAATGCTTTTAGACAACTTGTTTTGGCACGCAGACCGCATTCCGGGTGAGTGGATATTAACGTCCCACTGTTCAGCTACACGAGGGCTTTGGGTGACGGACCACGTCATTTTGAACCATGGAGACTGCTCGTTTAAATTCTCATCAGCATGCAAGTTTATGCCAGTTGCACACATTTACTCTTCATACAAGAAACACTAAAATGTACAGAACAATTTCCCCTTCACAAGTGGAGATTTTTCAGATGAAAAAGATTTGTCAATGTCATAACATTAAACATTTCCTTTCACACAGCGATGTGGCCGCGGTAACCGAGTGGTCTAGGCATCGGATCATGGCTAGCGTGTCATGAGTTCGATCCTAGTACCACTAAAGACCCACCGTGTAGGGGAGCGATGCACGTTAAATCCGTCGAGAGCTCAAACGTCCTCCCGTTGGTGTAGTGTGGTAGTTAGGAGAGGGTTCCCAGCTCAGGTGTCGTCCGCGTCACTTGACCATGGTTCAAAATTACGCGGACCGTCGCCAAAAGCCCTCGTGTTGCTTATCAGTGCGACGTTAATATTCTCTCATTCACACAGCTATCTGACTGCAAGGCGACGCGTTTAGTTTTCCTTGTCGGCACTGTAAGACATTTAAATAATTTAAATTTAGGATTACAAGGAAACAATTGTTCTTTTCCAATCCTGATGGATCACATATTTCTTTTGTAAATACACTTTTACTTTTTTGAATTGATTGTGGAGGGAAAAAAAGAGAAACTGATGCACACCTGAAATGATCCGATTTTGTTAGCATCTTCGAGAAGTAATACTAACGTAAAAAACTTACAAATTGAATACTCAGTAAAAAATCTACTAATTGAAAAACCACCATTAAGAAATTACTCTCTCTGATTGTTTAATAATTTTTTAGAATTAAATTTCTCTGATGTGTGTGACTGATTTTATTTTATACCTAACCTAACTGATTAAAACTGAAAAGAAAATTAACACTAAAACTTAAGTTGGTACTTTTGTCTTATTTATTATACTACTTTTGAATTTCCACGACATAGACTTGCATAAAATATGGGCTAGTTGCGTAAAAATTCCATAATAAGCCTACAAGTAGCATTTTTTTCATCTTTTCGCATTCTTTTGTTTGTTGGAAAAGTTTGAAGTGGCAAGCGCAATTTTTTGTTTATTAGATACTGGCATAGTAGAAACATTTTCAGGTACTTTGTTTATCTCCCAGTGAAAAATAAAAGACGGATCGCGCGCACGGGGAAGAAATCTCGTTTCTCAAAGCGTGTTGTCTTGGTGGGTCTACAAAGACTCTTTGGGGGCCATTCCTGTTTTAGATCTCTTAAGTTGTATACTTATGGTTTTATTGATTATTTTGTAGCGATATCATCTATATAAAACAGTAACAACCTCCGCACCATTGTGATCATTTTGGTGTAGTAGTTAAATTACTCGGTTTCGAATCCAAAGGTTCTGTCCTACCGGATAAACGCGCCACTTCAATTTTAAAAAAATCTAGAATTATACATGGATGTGCTATTAGTTATATATTTAAGGGAGCCAGGACATCATACACACATTCAAAAAGTCAATATTTCAATGTTAGTATTAAAAATAGTGCAAATTTTTCTAAATCCAAAAATGAAAACACTTATAGGTTCGTTTGATAAAATAACCTTATAATATGAAAAAAGTAATGGATAAAAATGTAAACAAGGACTACTTCTCCTTTGACACATTTTAAAAGATAGTTTCTCTTGTGTATAATATATGTAGACCAATAATTTGTTTTTACTATAAAAGACCAATGATATTTTTCTCTCTTTATTGTCTAAAATTTTTTTGATAAACTATTTTACATGAAAAAAAGAAAAACTCTTCCAGATTTTCAAAACTTTAAGTTTTCCGGTTTATTTAGAGAAATTAAACCATAATTTTATCAAAAAAATTTTTGAGTTTATTTTGATCATTGTTTTATATATGCATGTAAAATATTTTGTATATTCAAGAAATAATTTTATAAAAAATGGTACCTAAATGAAAACATGAGTAACAAAATTATGTTCAAGTTCAGCTATAACAAGGGAAAAAAAATTTAAGATTAAAATTAAAAGTTCTAGGGAATGTTTAAAGTATCATCATGAGGTATATAGCAATAGGCCGGAAAGTATAAGTCAAAGTATGATATGGTGAATGTATTGCTACTTTTTAGTTTTTCACTTTTTCTCCAAAGGTTAGTTTTTTGCCTTTAGGGTACACTTAAAAAAAAACTATTGCACTATATGTGTGTGGCTCTATGTTTTTATACTTCTGTACACAATACCTGTGTTCATATAGTGAACCTATTTTTTTTTTAGTCTAAATGGTACATAGTTTTAAAAAAATAGAGTTTTATGTATACAAAAAGGGGGGGGGTATAGTTTTTTCTAGAAACTTCCTTAATTATTTTACTATAAGAATAGATTCACTACATTTTGTGTATTGTTTTATACATGTGCGAAAAATATTTTACATATTTAAGACATACTTTTTTTTTATAAAAATGGTACCTAAACATAAGCACGAACTGTGAGATCACAAAATTATGTCCAACTTCAATTAAACAGAAAAAAATATTTTGAGCTAAAAAATTATTTTTGTATTTTTACAAAATGATTAAAATATCTTTATTAGAATTACAAGAAATTGTAAGCTCTATTGGAGATTTAAAAAGATATATATTCCATAAAAAAAAAAAAAGAGTTCTTAATTTTGACATTTTACTCTCTCGAGGATGTCGTGGTACTTAAAATCAGTGAAACATCCCATGTTAAACATGTTTGCATGAAAAACACAACAAAAAAAAAACTTTACGCAATCACTGAACAATTATTTTATTTTTTCACGTGGTAGTGTTTGTCCGTAGAATAGAGTTGGTTAGGCGCGAGAGCTGCTCAATATTTCTATCATTCTTGCCACACAAATATTAAGGAGACCGGAAAATATAACGTCTCGTTTTTCTACACTAAATTCACAAATAGATGAATTTTTACTAAGTTGTTAGTTTTAATCAACTAGGTAATCATCCTCGATAAAAACAAAATTTTACCGTCTTCTGTAGAAATTTTCCATTAATAAAAACCAAATTATTTTTGAGCAAAATATCTGGAGATAGTATTTTGAACATCTTCCAAATTTCCTAATTTTCTTACCCCTAAAAAATCTTTAAGAGATCGGGATAAATAGAAATCCTTTGGTGCACTGTCGGGCGAGTATGATGGAGTGAAAATAATTCTCAATTCGCGTTTACTTATTCCCGAGTTCGTCTTGGCCAGTGTGGTCTTGCACATTACCACCTTTTCTGTTGACAATATCTGGACACTTTTCAATTAAAAATTAATTTACTCGATCCACTTGTACACAGTAAGTGTCTGCATTCACAGTTATTCCACATTTCAGCACTTCAAAATGAACGACCCCGCGAATTCTCCACCAATCACACAGAAGCGCATTTTGGGAGAAAACCACTGCCTTTAGTTTTTCGGATTATCATAGAGGGTTCATTTTTCACCTCCAGTGTGATCAAGCAATCAAAAAAAAAATTCTGTAGTGTGCCGCTGAAGCAATAAGTGGTGGATCGGTCAGCTTTGTTTTCTTCGGACAGATTATGCAGGGCCCTAACACCTGCTCTGCTCACTTTACCAATCTGCTGTAAATGTTCTTGTATGGTCTAACAAGTTGGTTAACAGTGTTTGACAGTTCCAAGATTATCTCTCATGGATTTGCCTCCAACTATTAACATGCCAATGTCTAAAGCTGTTCGTCTTCCTGAAGAGTGTGTGTTAGAAAGATTGAAATTAACCCATTTGAACTTAAAAATCCACCTTGCTTACTTCCAAATGGTCTAATGCAGTGATTCCCAAAGTGGTCCATATGGACCCCCAGGGGTCTATGACGACTTGCAAGGGGTCCAAGTCAGTGAAAAAGTAATTTAGGGGTCCATGAAGTGTAAATGGGGGGTCTACGATAGTGACTTTCATTAAACCAGATCGTGATTTTAATTTTAAAAGAAAATTTAATCGAGGGGAAAAAAGATTTTATCTACACTGGTGTGCAAAAATTAAGGACGAAGTCGAAAAATTAGCATATCAGCTGAACGAAGAGGCAGAGCGGACAGAAAGACCAATCAGGAGATTAAGTGAGGTGATGTACGGTAGCACATGCGCAGATATGCAGGTAGACGTAATGGGGGAGTGTCTGAGTAGTAAAGCATGTTGTCGGTGTAAGATTAGTATTTCTGGCAAAGAGATTGCACACCATATAGCAGTTAAAATCACACCGAGTTGCTGCCTCAGCGAGAAATGGCGAATAATCAATCTGTTAGACGACATCTGGATGCTTTTACTCGAGGTCGAATCATTGGGAAGTTGGAGGAAGGTCGCAGTGTGACAAGTGTGGCTGCAGAGTTCGGAATTGCTCACAGCATCGTTTCACGACTTTGGAGACAATTTCAAACTACAGGAACAGCTATCCGGGGGTTCAGTAGTGGTCGTCCACGAGGAACCACACCCGCAGATGACCGGTATATTGCCTTACAGGCCAGAAGAAACAGGCGGCAGACAGCGGGAGAAATCGCTAGACACACGACACAGGCGACTGGATGACCGATATCGCGTTTTACCGTGGCCAGACTGCATGGTGGTGGTCTGTTTGCACGACGCCCTGTACGGTGTGTACCTCTAACGCCTGCCCATCGGAGAAGGCGTTCTCTGTGGTGCCGGGAATACCGGAATTGGAGAGACATTGAATGGGGACGAGTACTCTTTACTGATGAGAGCAGATTCAGTCTGAGTAGCGATTCTCATCGCATACTCATCTGGAGAGAACGGGGAAGCCGCAATCATCCCTCGAACATCATTGAAAGGGACAGGTATGGAGGTGGCGGTGTTCTCGTTTGGGGAGGCATCATGCTTGGTAGTCGTACAGACCTTCACATCTTCGACGCAGGTTCAGTCAACGGGACCCGTTATTGTAACGAGATTCTTCTTCCATATGTGCGTCTTTTTAGAGGCGCTTTGGGTCCGCAGTTCCTTTTCATGGACGACAATGCACCATGTCATCGCACAGTAGCTGCCAAACAGCTCTTAGAGAGTGAGGATATTGAACGTATGGATTGGCCGGCACGATCTCAATCCCATCGAGCATGTATGGGATTTTCTAGGCAGACGCTTGGCAGCTCGAACCTTACCACCAGTAACGATTCCGGAGCTACGATTGGCGCTGCAAGACGAATGGGCAGCAATGCCTCAACAACTCATTGACACCCTCATTCTCAGCATGGGCAGACGCTGTGAAACCTGCCTAGCAGTCAGGGGAGATCATATCCCCTACTAAAGACCGGATATTTCTTGCTGGACACCCATCACAGGGATGTTTCGGCCTTCAGTCGCATTGCGCTCCATGCTACTTTTTCAATAAAGCTTCTTTTTATCCCTCTGATTTCTCTTTTAGTAAGTGTTGCTTACATTACTCATGTCCTTACGTATTGGGGATCTTACGGTATTAAATGTGTTGATTTGGAATGCTTTTGTACAAAGTTATATTGAAAAAACCGTCTCGTCCTTAATTTTTGCACACCAGTTTATTTTACAGATGTATTTACTACATTTAATAAGATAATTTGCATAGTTACAAAATGACAGAATATATTTTATTAAAACAAGGCCCATCATTTCAGCTCTTCTTCCCAGAATTAAGCTAAAGCTGTGTAATATTGGACATTGCGAATTTTCCAAGTTTCTTATTTTGTCACAGGCAATCTGCTTTTTAAAATGACGTTTCAACCAACATTCAGTATTTAAATGCCCTCTATTCAGATTTTGGAACCAGGTTTGAGTATATGATAATACCACAGTAGACCAAGAAAGTCCCATTGAAGAAAATAAATGCCATATTACAAGAGGAATTGATGTGCATTAACGAAGATCTTAAAGTTTAGAAACGGATGTCAGAGCAATTTTAGCAGTAAAAAGACATTCCTGCTACTTACTCAGAATTATGGAATATTGAGAGAAACTTTAATTGTTTTTTGTAATAAGTAGGAGTTTCATCGTGGTTGCCAAACTCAAGAGAGAGGAGACCGCGGATATTATTAATTGATGAAATGTAGGGTAAAACTCGACAAGATTGATGTCAAATGTTGAAAATTTATTGAAGCACTAGGTTCCTCCCTCCCATTAAAAACTCTTCCTACTCTGTTATTTTATGCATTATTAAAATAAGATTTAAAATTAATTAACATGTGATTTTTAAGTTTTAAACACTATACTTTACTACATTATAAATTTAAATCTTTTAAAGTAAGTAGCTCTATACCAGCTATTAAAAAGACATTTAGTTTAAAATGTGTAAAAATTTAAAACTAGGTAAGAATTGGGTAAAATTAGGTCTATTCAAAGACGAAAAGCATGGGCTACGAGACTAAACAGTTTGGGCACCTCTGGTCTAATGCGCCTGGATCAACACTGCAAAAGAGTTTGGTATTGAGCATCGCGTACTGCACTTGTGAAACCCAAAAAGTATACAATGCAGGTTCTGGTATTTGGCTGTCATTCCTACACATATATTTCAAATAATAATAATAATATTTAAATATTTACGCGTAAACTGTTATATTCTTCAGGGTAAACTAACCCCAACTTAAGCAAAGTTTGACATCGAAATTTTATGTCGAGGAGGCATAATATGAAAGCAGTTTCCTTAAATATATATTTTATTGTTTAAATAAGGATAAAGTAATGTGCTCGTTACTGGAGCAATCAAAATAATAAGTTGAATGTTAAAAACATAGTTATCAGAAAAATAACATTACCAGACTTTGGTCAACCGATTCGAACCTTTCCTTCTATTGTCTAACATCTAATAGAATTCATAGAAACATCTTAAAAAAGCGAAGCAACAAACCAGTTGCATACGTCTAACGTGTCTTCAGTCGAAGAGCTTAATCACTTCTCACATTCCGTCTGAAACCCACGATCATATCTCAACCAACTTCGTTCTCCTTAATACCTACACGAGTCAAGTATAAAAATAGTTAAGTTTGCATTGCAGTTGCTGCCAACCACAAATCACGAAACTGGCAAAAAGGTCAGGTTCGAATCCGTTTATTTACTTGAGATCATGGCGCGGGATTTGAAACACTTAAGGACACTATAAGAGTTCGGATCCTAAAATAAATTTCTACATGAAACTTTTCCAAATGTCTAACATAAACAAATTGCTCTAACCCTAAAATGTCTTTGGCACGATTTTGAAGTACACAATGAGCTGATAAATGACTCAATAATATCGAAACGACATTACTTTCCGGGCCCCTTAATATATGTCCACTTTTTGCCAATATAATTCTAAAATATTTCAGCGGAGGTAATCTGTCACGTAACACATTCATCTTTTTTTCATCTGGCCTTCTGTAAGAGAAAAAAATATATATATATTTACAAAAGCATAAGCAAGCGGCTGGGAAGTGTGAGGGGGCGGTAAAGAGCGTGCGATCGTGCAAGCCTCCGAATGCGTACGTTACGCGCAAATGGATCACGAAATCTTTTTTAACTGCGGAGGTCAACAAATTGATGAGTTAGCCGTGATTTCTGCTTTCACCTTCACCTGCTACCGGTTAGAGAAAATTTCATTTCATTTACGACCACCGTCCTCGACTGAGAGTTGAAGGCAACTTTCTCCAAGTTCATTTGAATCATTTTAATGTGTAATTGCATTTCCAAGCCATCTGCGACAAAAAAATCTTTAAAATTGTTTTCTGTACAGGAAGAAAAATTTGGACGTGTTCTCAGGCTAAATAGCATTATCACTATTGCAAAGCGTGGGAGGATAGGGCAACACCACAGTTATAATTATTTAAAAAATATATAGGAGATTTTTATTATTCTCATTCTTTTCTGTGTAAAAGTAGCACGTGTAATCACTTTTGTTCCATAAAAATGTGAAAAAGCTCTCATCCTAATGATTCAACTCTTTTCTACAGTAAATTGAATAAACAATGAATTGTTTTATTTGATAATTTGATCTTTCTTTTATTGATTTTTCATCCTAGAAGAAAGTATTTCATAAATTTCGTAATTGTTTGCGCTGATTAGACTCTGTATAACTGAATTCCTGATACTTTAATTCTTTGTATTTTTTTTTCTTTAATTTCTCACTAAGCTAAAATTGTTTGTTGTATTTTTAAAAACACTTTAAGGAACTTTTTTTCCCAAATAGAGATAAAATTTTCAATGCATTTTTAAATGACGGTCTACGGGAAACATTAATCACACCTAAAGGCTATATAATTCAAAAGAATTTTTTAAATAATAATATATTCTACACGTGGCTGAAAATGACACATCAAAATGATTCAAACTCTTCGCTTTCCAACTGAATTCAAATACGATTTTCTCTTCCTTTACTTATCAATATTAATTCACATTTTTTAAATCGATGCCGAAATATAGTCTATAAATCATATTACAAACTGACTGACACCAATGAATACAATTTAAGGAACAGATAAGTAGATGTAAGATAAAGGGATAGTATTTTGCATCCCTTTGTATCGTCTCTCGTTCATATAAACATTTTATGTGACTGCCCCTCTCCTGCAGCAATGAGCTGCTCGGACAAAAAACCACGATACACACTCGGCTGGAATATATAAAACACGCGCACTGTCTTTTCACAGGTAAAGTGTTTAGCGTCCTATTAGGAACAGAAGCTGATTGTTCGATTTGAAAAAGGGTCAAAGCGCGCGTTATGGCTACATCGATTTAAATAACGGTGCATAGGTGGACTGCAGCCATTGAAAGAAAGGGGTGCATATATAGTGCAAGGCTAAGTCGCCGGCCATGGTGTATTCATTCCAGAGTAAAACAGAGGCTGTGCAGAGTCTGAGCAAAGGGCCTATATAAAAAGTGGAGATGACTTCTCATGTTGTATAAAAAGTGGAGATGACTTCCCAGTGCACTGCTGTGCTAAGGCGTCTCCATCACGTCATTCAGCAAACGTGCCTGAAATTGAGCATCGGATCATACAAAAATGAAATATATATTTTCTGGTTTTACAAATAAAGGTTTCTCGTCCGCCACTTTGACAACGTATAGAATAAATTCCAACGAAAACCCTTCAGTTAGAATTATATTAACATTGCACTATAAAGCAACACAGGGGGGTGTCGGCGGTGGACCTCGTAAGTCTGAATCATGGTCAAGTGGCGAGGATGACACCTCCCTCTTCTAACTTCCACATCATGCCAACAACAGGACTTTGAGCCATGACTGATTTAACGTGAATCAGCCTCCTCTGCACGACAGGTCTTCAGCGGCACCAGGATTCGAACCCACTAACAGTCCGGCCCCAAGTCCGTGCCCATAACCATCCGCCAGAAACCTTTGAACCCAGCTGCACAGTCTGCTGGATACAAGGCAGTAGTATTGGTGCTTTAGGATGCCATGAGGACCATTAGGCTATTTGATTTTCAAAGTGACATCGGCGAGCATTATAGCAGACCTCCTTTGTGGCAACAGTGTACCCGGTATAATAAATGGAAAATACATGAGGGAGTGAATATTAACGATCAGCTACACGAGGGCTTTTGGTGAAATGTATACGGAAGTATTCAAGATTGGCTGACAGTACGCAGACTAAGTTTTCTACTGACTGTAATTACGAGAACTAACTTTAGATGAAAATGTTTTATTTTTTAATGCATTTTGTGTGTGAATTGTTTGGAAATAAATGCATCATTAGATATTATATTTGTGGCTATTATTATTATGTTTGTATTTTGTGTTTTGTTTTAAACGTAGTCTCGAAAAAGTTAGTTTTTCATTTTATTTACGTAGGTAAGTACATATTCTGTACTTATTATTCAGTTATAATAAATATTGTAATTTTTTTTCCTTAACTCACCACACTTTCAACCTTGGGTAGTGGGCGCACTCGTGAATTTTTCAAAGGGGGTACGGCGTGGTGGTTCAGGGTCGAATGTCTACCATTCTCATATCCTACCCCAATACGCTGCCAAACATATTTTTTAAATTTTATTTTGTAGATTGCCTGGGGAAAAAAGAACAGTAAGAATTTAACTATTAAATAAATAATCAGCATTAATTAATCAAAAAATATTAACAAATATTTTATTTAATTTCACGTACTTTATACATGGGATTATAATCGATCGAAAAAATCTTGAGCTATGGAGGAGGGTCAGGACCCATGGACCTTTCCACTTCTCCCCCCCCCTTTGTGTGTGGTACTGATACTGTGTGGACCGCGACACCTTGAAATTATTAGAAGTAGCACATACCCTGAAAAAGTCTGCCCACCCCTGCTTTACAAGTATTCTTTGTGTGAAACCTTTGTTACACGGCCTGCATCCATGCGATTGTCAGGTATTATCAACGTTATATCAGACACGAACCATTCGTCTTTTACATAGCACCAAGTTTCAAACTCCCTTTGTCGCAGCAGAACTACATGAAAGGGTTCCATCTATCGTGAATGGCATTGAAAGTACCATGCGGAGCAGACTACGGTAGGAACTGGACTATCACATAAACGTTTGCCAAGGTTTCACTCATAGAACATCTGTAAAATATGTAAATAAAACTTGAATTTCTTCTGTATATGCTTTCAAATATTCTTTTTTGCTATAACCGTCTAAGTGTTTCACTATAGCGCTTCGAAACCAGGGAGAGAATGAGAAAATAATAATATTAGCTTTTGAAAATTCTAATAATTATTGAGCCTTTTTCGGTTTATTATAATAATAATAATAAATATAAAGATATACGTTTGAAGTTGTGAAATCCTATTACAGTAGAACGTCGTTTATCCGAATCCATTGGGACCGGACACTGTTCGGATACGCGATTGTTCGGAAAACCGAATGCGAACCATGCAGTATATGAAACCGGAATTTATACGAATATTGAAAATCATCCTATGCGGGAAACGTGCTTGAAGAAAAAGCAAAATAGGTGCAAAGTGTCGCAATTTTACCTTTATTGTGGAAAATAATCACTTATTTTCCTCGCGCGAAACAACTGTTGAGCATTGCCCAGTTCGAAAAAGTATCCGGACTTTGGTTCGGATCATAAACGTTCGGATAAACAACGTTCTACTGTACGTCGTGTTTTAAAAAAAAAAACTTGATTGTATGGCGCCTCCCTTGAAACGATTGTACACTATGCAGCCGATCCCAACGTGAAAAGAGACGACACAACCGAATCAAAGAAAGGTCTCCTCCCCGAACCTTAATACCAATTTCTCCACCCCCGATGTCCGTCAAGACGAACGAGGTCGACTTCTTTTGATCACTCCCTCCTTCCTCTCGGCCCTTATCAGACGGGTTCCGTTGCCAAGTTCATCGACTCTCGGGGTACGCCGAAACAAATGACGTACGCCATTGAAATGCGGTTATGAGAGCCAGACGAAACGTTATACAATGGCGGAGTCTTTCCTTGGGAAACCTTTCCCGCTCCTTTGCCATTCAGAGGGAATTACTTTCGAAGCCTCAGAGTTTCAATATTCAACCGAAATTTCCCTTCATACAATAACAACGTATTGAATTCAATAATACTGTACTATCATCTAAAACAGAGGTTCCCAAACTTTTTTGTCTCAAAGACCCCTTGCCATGTTTTTCGGTTTCGGGTACTTACCTAACAATGAATTTTTGCAAATTTATCAACTCAAATGTATTTTGGACAGCTGGTATACAGCTACACTTACTTTAAAATATTTAAATTTCTAACTGTAGTGAAGCATAGTGTTTAAAACCTAAGACCATTTAATTTAAATATAATTATTTAAATTAAAATTTAATTATATATAATATTTGAAATAACTGCTACATTAAATAACTGGGGAACAAACAAATGCTTTTAATGGGAGAGATGAATCTGGTGCCTCACATCCATTCTAGTGCTTTTAAAATTGCTAATATCCATTTCTAATTTTTACTTTAAGATCTTCTTAGTGTCCTTCCGATCAGTTCCTCTTGTAATATGTTTTTTCTTTCAATTGACCCTATTAATTAATTACCTCTACTATGGTATTACCATCATATACACTCATGTCCATAAATTAAGGATAATTCAGAATTACACAGAAACTGAACTCTAAAATAAAAATTTAGCCACCCATCCGGTATAGTGGTTAGCGACGCTGACTGCGGTGCCGTAGGGACTAGGTTCGAATCCCGGAGAAGGCATGGATGTTTGTGTTGTAATCTTTCCCTTTGTGTTGTAAGCCCCCGTGTTATACATTGTGTGGTGCACGGGGTTTCAAAATGTTCTCAATAAAAAAAAAATTCACTTGTAGAATTATCACACACATCTTGAAGAAGAATATTCAAATTACAGGAAACCACCAGATGGCGCGGATAGTACGTCACAATGATGAGAGTGTAAGAGAGGGGTATATAAGGAATGGTGGCAAAGAAGTAAAATTGTTCACAAGGGCTTTAAAAGCCTTTCAGTGCAATGACCGCAAAGTTATGGCACAAAGGAAGCATTTGGATGATTTTTTACGTGGTAGAATTATCGGACGACTGGAATGTGGACGTACCCAGCTAGAAGTATCCGGGGAACTTGGAATCGCCCAGAGTGTCATCTCCAGGCTTTGGCAACGATTCCAAGATGATGGTAATGTGAGTAGATGTTACAGCACAGGTCGCCCCCGAGTTACAACGCCGAATGAGGACCGGTATTTGGCAGTTACTGCCAAAAGAAACAGACGGAGCACAGCATCAGACCTGTCTCGTCAGTTCTCTTCAGCTACCGGTACGACAGTTTCAAGGCAGACCGTGTACAGACGCTTAGAGCACATTGGTCTATATGCTCGTAGGCCTGTCAGATGTGTTCCCCTTACCCGAATTCACTGTCACCTGCGATTATCCTGGAGTAGAGAGCATGCATTGTGAACACCGCAACACTGGACTTGTGTGATGCTTTCCGACGAGTCCAGGTTAAGTTTGCAGTCTGATTCTCGCCGGACTTTCATATAGAGAGCGCCAGGTACTCGCTACCACCAAGAGAACACCATTGAACGACAGCGTTACGGTGGTGCAGGATGGCTCGTTTGGGGAGGAATTATTCTTCGTTCCAGAACTGACCTGCATGTTCAGAGTGTAACGATGACAGGCCACATCTATCGGGATGTCATTCTGGAACAGCATGTACGTTTGTTTCGGGGCGCCATGGGTGCTGAATTTCTGTTTATGAATGACAACGCCCGTCCTCACCGTGCAAACATTGTAGACGAATGCCTTCAATCGGAGGATATCACCCGTATGGATTGGCCAGCATACTCACCGGACTTGAATCCAATAGAGCATGTGTGGGATATGCTTGGCCGACGAATTGCAGCCCGTCAACCCCCTCCCACCTGTCTACCGGAACTTCGGAGGGCATTGGTTGATGAGTGGTGTAATATTCCCCAAGATCAGATTGATAATTTGATACTCAGCATGCGTAGGCGTTGTAATGCCTGTATTGCATCGTCTGGGAGACATATTCCGTATTAACCATCATACTAACCATGTTATACTGTTTTTTGTAAATAGGTTCTTTTTTGAAATTTGCTCCAGGGTGTAAAAATCACAATTTTTATTAATTATGTCAAACATATAGCATTTTTTTTTTTTTTTTTTTGCTCTTTACCTTTTGTTTAATAAATAGACTTTACAAATAAGTCAAATTTGTTTTGCTTCTGTCTTTTTCTTTGCCTGAACTTCATTATCCTTAATTTATGGACATGAGTGTATATACAGGGTGTCCAGCCTTAATGTGACCCAATAGCTAATTTCCGAACCGTTCGGTTTAGATATGCACTTCCAATTTGTAAAATGTTTTAAAACAGGTGAAGAATGTTTTTACGTGCTTTTCGAACCAAAAAACCCATTTAGAAAAAAATTACAAAAATTAATTTTTTATACGGTCTCCAGGTCCTATCACTTATATTTAGGAAAAGATGCAGTGCACACAAAAGCAAAGTAAACACAAAAAATTTCCTTTTATTACGATAAAAACTGGCAGAGTTATGGAACTTTGAAAATCGTATATTTCCTCAATTTAAGAAGCTAGAAGGGGCCGTCTCCAAAGTTAATTTAGTTGGAACTCTGCTAGGAAACTTTCGCTCTTGCATGTCACTCTTGTGTAAATCGTTTTTAAATTTAAAAGCATACGTTAATAATACAATAATTGAGTTCTTATAAAATAAAATTTATTTTTTGTACGTGTAAAATGTAGAAAAAATAAAATATTTTGGACGAAGGAAGCAGTTCCAAAAAAATAGACTTATATGCTGCGGCTTCAGTCTGATTTGCAGCGATTTTGCTGATCATGACGAACGTTAAAAATCTGTTGTGCAGTCGCTTGCAATTGCATACAGTCGTATTCTAATATTGCGAATTATAGTACGGGAGAACGAGATGTATACAAATGAAGAATACTGTGAAATGGTACTGTTTTATGAGCAGTGTAATCGAAATAAGAGAGAGGTGGCAAGACTTTATGTCATTTAATTTCCCATTCGAAGGCATCCATCTTATTGCACAACTCCCCGTGCTGTTCAATGCTTGTATAAAACTGGGAGTTGCAATAGCCGTATTCCCTGTCTCGTGCCTTCCCCATTGTTTAAGTTAATTTGGTCATTCTGATATAATAAAGCCCCTTATTCATGATTGGCACATCATTCCACATTATGCTATAATTTGAACGGCAAATCCTGTATTATTTTGCTGCTATTTGTTAAAACAAGGTGTTTTAATCTTTTCGGTACAAGTTGTATTTCTTTAATTTAATTTTTATTGTTTGACATACAGCAATACAAATTGTCAATCTATGATGTTTACTGCGATGTTTTAATTTTTCCATGATGTTTTTATTTATTTATTTTGCTCTTTCTGTAGATAGTGAATTACTGTTCTCTAAACTCAATTTGTATACAACCCCCTTTTCTGAGCAACTCGGATGCTTCAAATTTATGTAGGCATAACTCGGCCAGTTTTTATCGTAATAAAATGAAACTTTTTGCGTTAACTTTGTTTTTGTGTACTGCATCTTTTCCTAAATATAAGTGATATGACCTAGGGACCGTATAAAAATTAATGTTTGTAATTTTTTTCTAAATGGGTTTTTTGGTTCGAAGAGCACTTAAAAACATTCCTTACCTGTTTTAAAACTTTTTTCAAATTGGAAGTGCATATCTAAACCGAACGGTTCGGGAATTAGCTATTGGGTCACATTAAGGCTGGACACCCTGTATATACAGTCAAAGCCTTCTCAAACCTAGTTTCAAATTTGAATAAAGGGTATTTAAACGTTGAATGTAGGTTAAAACATCCTTTTCCTGGCAGACTGTGTGTGACAAATTGAGAAAATTCGGGACGTCCAATATTCTACTCCTTAGCAAGGCGAGAAATGGAGGGAAGAAATTACGGCAAGAAGCGCCAAAAGGAGGGTCCTTGTAACTGTAAATTAAATTTAGTAAATAAATCTGTTAAACTCTGGTAAATCTGGTTTCCACTTGATTAAGTTTTCTTTTAAAATTAGTTATAATCTGGTATAATGAGAGTCACTATCATAGACCCCCATTTACACCACATGGACCCCCAAATTATTTTTTCACTTACATGGACCCCCTGAATGTTGCCATAGATCCCTGGGGGCCCACTTTGGGAATTACTGATCTAAAACTACGATACGACCGTAACCTCTTAGGTGCCACCGGCGTATATAAACGTCTCGCTCAGTCAAAGCGTTCATTTCCCCGGACGTACATATACGTTTTTCCCAAGTACGATCTTTTCTGTGTACCCATAAAATTATTTCGAAGGCAAAAAAATGACCTTGACAATGTTTGCGAAGGATTTATTTCAAATTATTTGCTTCTATATTCCCCCCCCCCCAATACATCACATACCCGCGCCTACGTGGCAAATGGTTGGCATTGGGAAGCGAATCGCTTAACTTTTAATCGGCAGTTTGGGAATTAATTACAAATCGTACAATTGATAAAGATCAATATTCATTTTTGGATATAATTTGATGTAGGACAATCCCGGGCACTGGTAACCATTAAACTTGCTCTTAACGTAGTATCGTTAAATTCATCCTAAGACACACTGCGTCGCACTGATGCGTTTATAAGTGTAATGTATAAGTGTAAATGTTTATTTTATTTTTTATTA
This sequence comes from Trichonephila clavata, assembly GCA_019973975.1. Classification (NCBI taxonomy): domain Eukaryota; kingdom Metazoa; phylum Arthropoda; class Arachnida; order Araneae; family Nephilidae; genus Trichonephila; species Trichonephila clavata. The sequence goes on from BMAO01004546.1 coordinate 222,779, forward strand.
TGTCAGGATGTATTTTGTTTAATTTCAGTAAATTAATACTTTTTAAAATAATCATTTGTTTTTGACTTTACAATCGGCTAGCGCCCCCCCCTCATACAGTTGTCACGCCCCCCAAGGGAGGCGCGCCCCACAGCTTGAGAAACGCTGTTCTAAGTGATAGTGATAGCCAACCCCCGCGGGCCATTTGACACAGTGTGGTATGGCGGAGTTATAACACAGTGGCACGTGAAAAATTAAAAAATATAATCAGAAATAACTATTCCCCCCCCCCCAATTTCATTAAAATGCGGTTGTTTCAGACAAAAAACCTCACAATTAATTGAATTACAATATTATTGAATGAATAACTAGCATTAATTAATAAAATTAATTATTAATAACGAATACTTAATTAAATTTCACGTACCATATCCATAGGATTATAATCAATCGAAAAAAAATCAAGGGCTTTGGGGGGGGGGTAACCCCTTGTGTGCGCCACTGCCTAATATGGATGACTCGGTAAAAAAATTACAAATTCAAAAGCTATATTAAGCAAGAACTGACAGTTTGATAATAAATTTGAATAAAGTATTTAAAGAGCTATACTCATTTTTATTGTATACCTAAGAAAGTTTATTTACAATACAATTTAAGTGTGTGTCCCTTACACATTATTTTTAAGTTTTCATTACTTAAGTAAAAAAAAAATGCACTATTTGTGTAAAAATTCCATGAGCTAATTAGTAAAATTTTTTTCACTTTTATACATCTTTTTGTTTCTTAAAAAAGTTGGGCACGCATAATGGATAAATAACAGGTAGTAGCACCCAAAAAATTGGCCACCCTTACCTTAAAGTGAGCGATCCAGTTAATTCGAGGCTCTAAACTGTGCACAATCGAGACAATTCGAGCGTAGTCGTATTTTACGCTGCTGTAATTTTGACACTCGAATAGAAGCGATCACCATCTGAATTCCTAAATCTTTCCTAAAATAAATACAGTAGAACGTCGCTTATCCGAACGTTTATTATCCGGAGCGTCAAATATCCGAACCAAAGTCCGGATACGTTTCAATGCTCAACATTTGTTTCCTGTGAGGCCAAAAGTGACGGGAAAACCCAAGGTGAGGGATATTTAGAGAATTTCAGTAGTGGGATTCGGTAAACATCTGCGCGGAATATTAGGTCAGTTTGTTTCCAAATGAGGGGGTGTATACGTGATCTTTTGTTGAGTTTTGTTCATGTAGAAACCTGGATGGCATGCGATGCAGAAGACTGTGGATTTTTCAAATGCTAAATAAGGACGAGATAGTGACTTCCGTGCAAGAAGAATCCGAACCTGTCGACGATGAAACGGATGAAGACGAGGACGACAACAAAAAAAGTAGTAAGGGTCCATCAAACACAGACGCGTTTTTCTGCTTTAGAGACTGCTATGGAGTGGTACGAACAACCATCAGAGTGCTGTCCTACTCAACTACTGCTGCTGAAGAGAATCAGAGACCTTGCAGTAAAAATAAAAATAAACGAAGGTGTACAATGGTACATCGAAAAATAAGTGATTATTTTTCACAATCAAGGCCATTTGGCACTTATTTGGCTTTTTCTTCAAGAACGTTTTCCGCATGTGATGATTTTCAGTATTTGTATAGTGTCCAGTATCATATACTGCGTGGATCGCATTTGGTTTTCGGTTATCCAACCCATCACGTATCCGAACGATATCCGGTACCAATTGATTCGAATAAACGACGTTCTACTGTATTGCCATCATTATTTCTATTGAAAAAGCATAAATGAATATTTTTACTGATAAAAATATGTTTTTTCGAAGCAGCGATTCGAAAAATCAATGAACGTGCAACATTACAATATTCTATTCTTACCTGCAATGTGGATCAAAATTCAAAATTAAGTTTTGATTAATTATTTTTATTTTTGGCCAAAACAAGGTTTAAAAATATGTTTTCTTAAATAAAGGGGGGGGGGTCGTTTTTTTTTTTTGCCGGTTTTTTTCAAAATAGGTATGCATTAAGAGGTTAATTTTCTAAGGATGACCGTCCTGAAAAGAGACTTTGAAAAATTCCAACTATATCTTAATTATTTTTGTCACATGAGAATAAAAATTATTTTTTCAACTAGATAACGTACCAATTATTATTCGTTTTGTACTCCCAATAAAAAAAAATACATTTAGAAATTCCCTTCTGTTTCTGAAATTCGTTTGCAAGTGTTTTGAGGCTTGTACAAGGGAAGAAAATTATATCAAAAGGGTGCTGTCTGTCATTTTTCTCACACTCACTTCTTTTTTGTTGGAGTTCCCTGCTTCTTTCAAATTATTTACTTTCATGTTTTTCTGTGAGATTAATATTCTTTGTTTCGCGAAAAATTCTTAGCGTAGTAATACACGTCAAATCTGTTGAAAAAATATATATATTTGTTTCACGCAATACTTATATTCTATATTTTTTATGTTAATTTCATGAATTAAAAAAATACTGTTCCTTTTAGAAAGTAAGACTTTATCCCCTTAAGAATCATCACTTTTTAACATTACTTGTATTTAGTTAAATTGGGGTTTATTATGCATTCCTTTTATGATTTAAGGTTTCTAACTTTCTTTAAATTCTTTATATAGCAGTGCTTTTTGTTTAAAAAAAATTTTAAATTGGTGAAAAAATACGCAGAGCTAAGAGCAAAACAAATTATGGTAAAGTTATTTTTTTTTAATTTTTAATAATTTTTAAATGGTTGTTTTTTGTTTTAAAAGTTGCAGGTAATAATGCATTCCCACTTTGTGTTTTATAAAGACACAGCTATTGCTCAAAATTATTCAATTTCCTCATGTTTCAGTTTTACTTCAATTAATTACTGATTCACTCTATTTCAGCTGATGCTTTCAGGATATTGACGTGACTTATTGCAAAGGAAACATTCCGAATCGAAATGTATAAGAATTTAACTAACCCCTTAGCACCCTTATTTTGAAAAAAACAGCTGAAAAAAACTTTTTTCCTTAAGAAAACCCATTTTAGAACCTTGTTTTTGCACTTTCCCCATAAAATATACAAAACCCATCAAAAGTTTTATTTCAATTTGGCTTTCGATCCCCATTGCAGATGGAAGCCGATGATTTGCAACTTTTAGTATCTTTCTTTTTAAAGAGCTGCTGAAAAAAACATCAGTTAAAATATTTACACACATACACTTCTTCAACAGTATCAATAATAACATTAGGATTTATTTTCTTTAAAAAATTATTTAAAACTTTCTGTTGTATGATATATTTGGCAGCAGGGTGCAATTATTACTCATTCAATGTCTTTCTCTCTCCTTTGTTATCCATTTCAGCACAGCATTTGGTGGGAGGCTTTGCTGTTGGTAGAACAAAACTGGGGAAAAGGACGTTCCGTTATTCGTAGTATTCCTGAAGATTTTGGTCTATCCCAGCGTTTCTCAAACTGTGGGGCGTGCCCCCTTAGGGTGGCGTGATAACTCAATAAGGGGGTGCGAGCCTATTGAAAAGTCATAAACAAATAATTATTTAAAAAACATTATTAAATTGCTGAAAGTATACAATCAAAATACATTCTGACATAATAAAAAACAAAATACACATTTACACTGAAATAATAAACTTGTAAATGTATCAGTACTGCACAGTGATATTTAATTTGAACAATACTGTAAGTGCAAGTCTAATAATTACCAATGACCCCATGAGCTTGTCACCTGAAAAATTAACATTTATCTTAGCAATTTGTATGGTTTATAATTAATCCCCTAACTGCATATAAAAAAGTTACGCGATTTTCTTCCCATTGCCACCATTTTCCACGCAGGCACACACATGGGATGTACTGGGGGCATATCCTCTAAAATAAGCAAGTCCCGTGCAAACGCCGTCCTTTTGTTGCACTCCAGAGCGTTCGGAGTAATGGTATGGAGAGCGGTGCACAGGAGAGGTCGTACTCAGGAAAGACGTCCGGGACAACTGGGTGAGCGGTGGCACTGGAGAGAACGTCAAAGTATAGTAGGATTGAATTCAATGCACGTTATTGTAAGAAGGGGGGCGATGAAAATTAGGATTGGGTCCCAACTATTGAAAGTTTGAGAAGCGCTGATTTTTCTGATATCGGATGGCTAGGATAACTTTGCACTAGTCTTTCCGCTCATTTGCTTCTAAACTCTAAATTATATTTTCACCTCAATTTTTTTTATGTAAAACATGAATTCTAAATGGATGTCTAGGAAATGAAAGAATATATTTTTTTCTGAATTGGCTGTAAAATTCATCTAAATGGACGAAACCACATCGCAATCAGTCTCACGAGTGTAGACGGCGATCGCTTAGACTCGAGTGGGAAAATTAAAGCAGTATAAAATACGACTGCGCTGGAATTATCTCGATTGTGCACTGTTTGGTCAGTCTAGCGCAATTGAATTAACTCGATCCCACGTACATTAAGTGGTTGAGATCTTTTTCTCCTTCGACAAAATACAGTAAATCTCTAATGACAGGATTTGTATTGGTCATCCCCCCATTTCACTCCCAACACTCGAGAGCTTCCCAGTGATAAAACAAACGCACTTACTTAAGGTTAACATATTTTTAATGACGCGTAATGGTCTGACAACAATTTTTTAATTGCGCCCTGGGACGGGGAAAAAAGGTGTACGCGCTCTTTTTCCACTGCAGGGAATGTAAGCTTACTGATTTTATTCATTTTATCATGTATGAGCGCTCGTGCGTGAGACTCTTTTGTCCTCATACATCGTTTAAAGGTGCTGGAATGTCTGCCAAGGCATTTGTAACGCGACGCATGGATGAGGTTCAACTTGATGACTTCACCTTCGCTTTCACTCGATGATCAATTGAGTGGTGAAGGTTTAATGACCCACTCTCTTCATCAAACGCATGCACAAGAGCATTTTATTTCGAGTACTTTTTCCATACACAGAACTGGAATGTCCTCAGAGTGTTCTCACATTCATTACTCTGTTTTAAATTAAATAAATAATTAAAATTTCCTTCATTCTATTCTTTTATCAAACCAAATATCTAATGCTGAATTTTTCAGAATTTTAGTTCATTTCTGCATCTTCCTGGTTCATTTTCTTTCTTAAAAGTTCCTATGGAACACAGTTAGGTGTCTGAGGGGTGTTAACTTTTTCTGGAGGGATGAAAATATAAACAATATTCAAATACATATAACTCTTTTAAATTAAAATTAAATAATTCGAATCTATTACACATTATTTATAAAGTAATGAGGCTTCAGAAAAGTGTAAAATGGTTAAAATATAATCATAATTTAAAAAATTATAAGCATATGAAAGTAAAAATTTTTTTATAAGAAATATTAATTAAGTTTTACTTTGCGCATGCTATTTTCAAAAGTATTAGCTTTAATTACTAGCAATAAGTTGATTTATGAAGTTAAATGTATCCTTATTACACCGTATTAAATTTAAAGAAATAGAATAATTAATTATATTTATTAAAAAATAAAAAAAAATTATACTCTGAAAATTTTTTTTAAAAATTTCAATATTTTTCAAATATTTTGAAATACAATAGACATATTATTCCTTATTTACTAGGGCTTAAAGTGTATGATACATTTTATAATTCTACAAAGTTTCATGCATCAAAGGCTACTATTTTAGAACAAGGTTAACACCCCTGAGACCCCTTAAAAAATGTATTTCAATTAATTATTTTTCTTTTTATAACATTGACTTTTTTTTATTCCAATTTAAATATGTTGGATAATTATATTATTATTTTTTGATAACTTCGTATGAAGTTGGATGATTTTAATGATTGTTTCAAGTTCCCCTTAAACATTTTTTTTTTAACTTTAATAACAGCAACTCTATTCTTTCAAAATTTCACATAAAAAAAAATGTCATACAGTTTTTTTTTTTTTTGCTTAAATTTTTAAGAATTTTATCCGAGACTTTTTTGTTTCTTACAAAAATATATGTTGAAATGGAAAGGAAAAAATTCTACGAAAATTTTATAAAAACAAAAAAATCACAATTTTTTTTTTTAAATTTCTCACAAAAACGTGGGGTGGACTAAATTCACGACGATCCAATGATAAACGCGTTCTCCATTGAATTCAAAGCTGCCATCAATATTGTACTTGTTGTTCTATTTGCAAAATTTAGATAAAATTTCATTATTGTGTAAAGTTGTTCAAATATTAAAATTCCTACAAAAGTTTTTCAAAATTTAAAAAAAAAAATTCTTATATCTCATCTATATGTATTTCATACAATTAGCCATCACATGATATATATTTTAAATCTAAGAAAATATTTATTTTAAATAACTCAAAGCCACTTTCTCCTCAAAATATCAAATACTTATTAACTCATTCGGGAAATTATAATTTGTACACATTTTGTGGGAATTTATTGGATAAATTGACAGTAATTCATGCCTGAGAGAAAGTTGCATTTTGAATTTCATAGTGTGCCCCACATACAAGTGAAGAACTGTCTTCTTGCAGCTTTCAATGAGTAAAAAAATGTTTATATGCTGTAAGGACTCTTAAATTGCAAATTTTTAAATTTCTTGAAAAAAAAATATATGTTAAAGCCTCGACCTTTCTGTGTATTTTGATACCAAAATTTGTTGATACTGTAAAAACTTCCGAACTTATTGAGAAATAACTAAGTGACATTTAAGCAAAAACCCTATCTCTTTCTTATCTTTAACTTCATTTTTCTCAAAACAACAATTCTGAGATTTCTCAGAAATTATGTATGATATCAATTTGAAATTTCATACACATGTTCGAAGTAAGGCTCTTCAAAACTTATACAGTAATTTTCAAAAAAAAAAAGTTTAATAAAATATTTTTAGTTGAATTTTAATTAATTTTTTTTCTTAAAATATTAAAATTTTCATTATAATTGTAATTAAAAAATATTTTTTTTCTCTAAATATCTTAAAAGTTAGTATAACTTCTAAAGTGAACATTTTTATACCATGTAAAATTAATTTTGTAAATTTTGATTCAATTTGTACTACAGAATCCTGCGCGGTGTAAAATACTAATTTCCATATTTTTGAAAAATTGTCCATTTTTATTTCTTAATAACTTTTCAAATTTTTTCTAAAATTTTCTGAAAATTTGAGAAATAATGTAAATATATATGATTATCATGTGATAAAGTTTCAAATGATTGTTTTGTTGTATTGCTGAGTTACATTGTTTTGAAGAAGGACGTTTTTTCGAGTGCATAAATATAGGTTAAGGGTCTGAGATGCCTTTAAAAAAAATTTGGTTCCACCTCTTTATGCATAAAAACCTTGCATTTATATTCTCAAAGTCAGCAGAATTTAATTAATTGTTAGTTATACAGACTGCCGATAGAAGTGAAAACTTAGAACTTTTAGTATTAAAATTTGAAATTTCATAATGTTTGGATTAAAATTATTAACATCAATCTGATTTTCACATTTATTGGCACTCCGAGCAACAACTAAATGCACATGTTTATATGGGTTTTTATTATTCAAATATATTCCGGGCTGTACAAGATCCTGACAAAATATAAATACAATTCAATTGAAATAACAATTAATATACAATCCTATTATTTATGGATAGTATTTGTATTTACTTCAATTTCAATGTACTTGATTTTTAACATTATTTTAATTGTCTGCATCATCGTCATCATTCATTTCAACAATACTTAGACTTTTTGTACTTTCAATTATTTCATTTTGTTCTAAAAAAGGTACAATAGGCTTATGGTAACTAAAGTAAGAAAGGAAGATGTTTGATTCAAATTTATCTAAGTATCGCGTAAAAACCGCATCGATCGTCGTAGTACTGAGTTTTTGGTTATTGGACATACTTAAATTAAGTGTTTTATTAAGAAAATCAATTAGTGGTAGATTTTTATTATCTGCAAAGTTAATATTGAAGTCTCCACTTAAAATCATCGGTACATTATCCTATTTTTCGCCAAATCCTTTTTCGAGTGGTTCAGAACCTTCTTTTGTAATCACCAAATTTTAGAATAAAAATTGTTGTATCTGTTTCATAAATTTTCCAGGCGAAATATAAATAAACGGCAACCATTAATATATATTGCCCACATTCTCGGAATCGCAACGAGCAATGCACAGTATATACACATTGAACTTTTCCCTAAATCCATTGAATTTCACTTATAAGATATACACAGCACTCTACGTCAGCTGTATAGCTACAGATATACTGCTATAAGCATGTCGGTGACGCGTACGCACGAGATTTCACCCATCCAAAAAGTGTCTAAGGTGAACAACACACTGCGCGTACGCCAGTCAGAGCATGTCGGTGACGCGAACCCATAAGATTTTCCCCTACCAAAAAGTGCCCAACGCCGCTAAAAAAGTTTTCACTTCAAAAAAATCCTGAGCGATTCTCTTCTAAAATGGCATTAAAACGACTGTCTCTCCTATCGAAAGAGTGTAATAACCGTCTTTCTGATAATAACCATACGGCTAAACACCTAATGGGTGGGCTCCTGTACTCTGTTCGGATCCATAAAGACGGCCTTACGCCTCCACAACAAACTAAAGCATTTGTAAGGTCATTTTCTACCTTGCCTTAATGGTCCTTTTCATTCTCGGAGCTACAGGGAACCACAAAATAACACTGTTGCTTTTATCGTAAAAAAACAGTGGGAGGGGATCATAATACACATGTTGATGTTCCTCCTTGCTTCTGGCTCTTCTTTTCAATTAATTTTCTTTTTTGAATACGCAGGGAACGTTTTGCTTCCCTTTTTGTGTTGGAGAGAAATCCAAAAGCATTTCTATTGTTATTTATTTATTTTGTGTGTACTTTCCATTCTAACTCTAAAAATGTGTGGATTTTAAATAACAACGGTTTTATATATATATATATACTTTAAATAAAAAGTTTTTTTTAATATTACAATGTGCATATAAATTATTGTAGTGGATTTTATATTGAATATAAATACGGTTAAATTGAGTTGATTAGTTTGAAAATAAAAAAAAAATATTTAGTAAGGTATCTGGTATTGTGATTTCTTGAAAAAGCGTTTAAAGTCTCCGAATGTTTGCGACAACTTTTTTTTTAAAAAACAGGAGATATGGGGATTTGGGGGAACAGGAGATATGTTATTTTTAGATTTGTTTAGTGTATTTTAAGAAAAATGTGCTAAAATTAAGAAGAAAAAAAAAGAAATTATTATTACTAAAATGGGAAAAATAAGGTAAAAATGGACAAAAAATAGCCTAAACGCGGCCCATTCTGCACCAAAGGTTTATGAACAAGTTTTCAATTTTTTCAATCTAATGTTATATTATTCAATTTTGAAATGACCTTTAGGTTAAGAGAGATTTTCTTTTTTACAAAAACTAGAGTGCTCTATATCTCGGTTAATATATGAAAATGCTTAAAAAGACAGTGCTTATATTCACATAAGGGACTGTAAATTTTGTAATAAAACAGTGATGGATACATCTGAAGGTTAAAACACTTCTACTATTATACAGAACTTACAGAAAAAATTTCAGTTAGTTATTTTCAAAACCTTTTTAGCAATCGCTGGACACTCATTTGAGCATTTTCTAAAAATCACATTTCAAGTAAAAAGCGTTTTAAAGTATGACATCTTGCTTAAAGTAATGGCATCTGCTTTTACTAAAACACTCGTAGTTTTTGTTCTAGTAAACGGAAAATGATAAACTTGGTATTTTTATAAAGCTAATAAAACGACCCATAAAATAAAATCATAAAAACATTGTCAATTTTTGGCAAAATTTACCATTTTTCTTTGGGAGAGATATATTTAGTGTCATTTGAATTAGAATATACATATAAAATTGTTTTAAGAATATTATTGCAGTAAAAAAAGTTTTCGTTGCTATTTTTTGACAAAAAAATTAAGAAAAGATAATATTTTCAAACCATTCTTTTTCACGAAATATGCTTTTATAATTATAATATTCTGCCTTTATATAGCCAGAACTCTAATACATAGACTAAACTAGGATTTTTGAAAGGTTTTCAATATTTACAGAGTTATTATCTACATTTCCAGAGCTTCAAAACTATCAATTAAATTATCAAAAAATAAATCCACTTCTAAATCATAATGATGCTTCAAAAATCCTACTTCAGACTTTGTATAGTTGTTTTAGCTGTACATAGACAAAATATTATTTTTATTGAAGCACTTTTCATAAAAAAATATTTTTTTTTAAAAAATGTAACTTTTTCTTAATTTTTTGCAAAAAGTTGCACTTAAATTATTTTTTTTTTGTGTGTAATAATTTTCGTAAAACAATTTTACATGTACATTCTAATTTCTAATTTTAGCACGCGAGTTCCTAGTATTGGTCATATCATCTTTAAAAAATGTATTGGTTAGCATAAAGTTTTTTTTTGTTTTTGTTGTTAATTATTTTTGACATTTTCTTTTAGTCATTATCTCCATTTTGGAAAACCTAGTTTCAGTCTTGACGTATTAATTTTATTTTTTACTGTTCTGTGTTCATCTCACGTGACAGCATCATTTTCAATAGGGTTCTGTTTTTCTATTCTGCCGAAAATTTCTGCTGACGGGGAAAGTTGGATATAAAAGGCAATGCTTGAAACTGTCCTACATCCGTAACAGCTATAGAAATCATAATTATCCATTTGAGTCCCTTTCAGTTTTTACACTTTTAATTGCTCAATATCTCAGATTCTTGGAAAATCTGTTATCCTCCAATCTTGGTAGGATTCCACCAACTTATTTATGAGGGACAGATATAACATTTGACTGCGAAATATAGATTGGGACCGTAAGAAGAATATTATTATTCATTCATAAAATTACCTTTTCTCTCGAATTCAATATAACAAGAATAGTTAAATAATCCGAGTCATGAATAAGTCCTTAATTAACCTATCCTAATAGAGTACCAATAATTCTCAAAACTACTGTATTTATTTGAATCTCAGCCACCATCAGTTCTCTTCCTAACTTCCCAACAAGTTTTTGTGAAAATTGAAAAATAGTGTCAAATGGTTTATCGAGAGACACCCAATTTTACATAACTAAAGTAAATTTAAAATGAGAACTAATAAGAAGTGAATAATTAGTTATTTAACAAGTATTATAAATTTTTAAATAGATACATGTAATGCAATGATAATGTAATTTCTCTAATGACCTCATTCAAAGAATTTTCCCTTTCATACTAAGCCACGCCTGATTTTCCGTTACATTATCACTGGAAAAAAGGATGGTTTAGATTTGAGTCAATACGATATTTCATAATTTATTGATGTCACCAAAATTGCTTATCACTTTCTAATATTATATTTCTTTGTCCCAGCCTGCATATTAATATGCGAATTCAAGTTATTCGATAGTTGAAAATTTAAGGAAACGGGCCTTTATGTATGCCAATCTATGAAAATTAAAAGGTGTACACTTCTAAGACATAAACATTTTCTACAACACTTATAAACTGGTAAGACTTTTGAGTTTTTATTATAGCAGTCAGTGTGCCAAATTAATGGGGGTAACCCGAATACATAGTTTTTTTTTATAAGTACTTTAAAATAGCTAGTTTCAAATTTTTCAAAAATTTCTTAGAAATCCTGTCCTGTGAATATCTTTTTTCTATTGCTTTTAAAATTATAAAAAAGTGTGTTAATATTCTCTTTTCTATGGAATTGAAATATCTACAGTGAAATCGTTTAACACGAAACTGAGGGGACAGAAATATTTTTTTGTGTTGAAGCAATGTCATGTTAAAGGATGTTGCAAAAAAAAGCATATATTCAAAAAAATATAGTTTAATACAGTATAGTTTATTATAGTTTGTTACAGTGTATATAAGCATGTGTGTCGCCCATCCGGTATAGTGGTTAGCGACGCTGACTGCTGTGCCGTAGGGCCTGGGTTTGAATCTCGGAGAAGGCATGGATGTTTGTATATGTATAGTGCCTCCACGACATGGGGGTACTCTGAATAGCCGTCGAGCCACATGTCCTCTCGTGTGGTGGGTGGAAGGGGAAGAGAGGTGGGAGAATTCTAACCCCTTCCAGGGTGTTCTTCCTCAAAATTGGGGTGGAACCGAGCCAAATCGCGCTGTCACCTGCATGGTGCTCAAAGCTACGGATAACGACAGGCGTACAATCTAGCCCGATGCCATGATGAATTTCGTGGGCCTCGATCTGACTACGTCAGACAGGTGGCATAAGTAACATAAGCATGTGCTTAGTGAAAATCAATGAAACAAAAACATTCGCAGGAACTTAATGAAATTTAATACAAAATTTTAAAGTTTTTTGAAAAACCAAATATTTATTACTTTTTGGAAAATAATCTGGTATTTTTCTTTGTATTGTCTTTTTTAGAATCAAATTACCAACAAATTGTTCATTCATTTTGCTACTTATTACACCATTGAAAAGTGCGCTTAAATAATTGCGCATACTTTTCATGAAGTTCTTCGTTTCGGAAAGGGGGTGAAGGAGCTCTGCCTTTTCGTCATCAGAATCATCTGCATCAATGATATATTTTTTAAGCTTTGCACAAATTCCAAAATGTCTTTGTCTGTCATAATTGGGTTTTTATGATCATCTGCTGCAGTGGTCTTCAAACTATGTTCCACGGGGCGTACCTAAGAGCTCCACGTGCCACAATAAAAAAAAGTCGAAAAGAAACTAATAAATGAGTATGCAAAATGGATTCCCGTTCTCTCAAATGTTTGTATACCCACAATAACTTAAAGCTCATCCCTGTCATGAAGATATTGAAAATTTTATTCATACATAATAACTTTATTTTGCAACACTTTTTAAGCTTTTATTTTATAACAAAAGAGTTTTTAAACGTTTTATCTTTATATGTATTTATATATTATTTACTAGATTCTGAATACTTTATTGCTTACCATCCTGAGCTCCCCGAGATAATTTTATACTCGTTAGAACAATGTCTTGCAAAACTAAATAGTTTTCTAATGGAAAGTTTTTATGTTTGAGGTAAAACACCTACACAACATATCAACAGATTCCGATGTTAAAAATCTAAATTTAAGCAAAAACAGATCCTAAATTTTATGTTGCAAATTCATGCAGAATACACAGGATTTCTCACATAGCTATACACATTTAATGTTATACAGAACAATGCATTTAAATTAAAAATATTTCTCTCAAAGTGAGGGGCTGTAAAAATAATGTATAGAAACAAATGAAACTCAGAATATTAATGCGATTGCGGTATTCTCAATAGACCTTAACTTGAACAGTTAGTGTGAAAATATGCAAACACATATATCAGTTACTAAACACAATGAATGGTTAGGTTGACATTTTGATCACTGGTTAGAATTATTATTGAGATAAATTATGTCAAAAATAGATTAAAATGTATTCTAATAAATGCAATACTTTTTTTAATTGCCCTTCTATTGATCTGCTTTAAATATTATTTTAAGATATATTTCTCTGTGTGAGTGGAATAGAGCTCCCCGAAAATGCTTCCTAGTTTTAGAGGTTTCACGAAAAAGTAGATAAAATGCAAGTAGATAAAAGAAAAATAAATACAAGTAAATATATAACCTTACATCTTGCGTATTTTACATCTAGTATTTAGTTTTACTTCCTTTCATGAAACTAATTAATTGTACTGTTCTAATATTTATTTGACTCTAAAATACAGTTTTCCACAAAATTGCTGAAATTCGTTCATAGCTTTCATTATATTGTTACTTACTATTAATTTTTAAATATTTCCCTTAAAGTTTTTATTTCTATTACATTTCGCTATGTTTAAAATGTATTCGCACTATAACATCTTAACAATTGAATACAAGTAATTAAATTTGATTGGCAAAAATGCATCTATCCTTGTAATTCGGTAATCGAATCAGTTCTAAAATGGGGGGGGGGAATGTGTCAGCTCAAACCACGAAATGTTATGTGTCCGCTCCTGCCACGCCACCCCTAGTTCTAGGGGTTCCGTGATTTGAAAAAGTTTGTAGGTCATAGATCTACTGTAAAGATTTCTTCGGATGATATAGTTGATCAATCCAATAATACAAAAACTTTCTCAAACATTTCATTAAGCATCGCCTCTGTTTCAATATCTTCCTTCTCCAGAAGGAAAATCTTTTCGTGTTAAGGGATTTTCGTTTCGTGTTAAGAGATAAAACGTTTGAAAATATAAAGTAGTTTGTCGGGACCGTTGTATTATTTCATGTTAACCGATATTTCGTTTTAAGCGTTTTCGCGTTCAACGTGCTTCACTGTATAAGTATGCATACAAAATAAAATTTCAAGTATAATTTATCATAACGAATTGAGTCGTGAGAGCTCTGTAGTCCCAACATGTATTTCGCATCTTTCAGGAATGGACGGATACAAATACGGAAAAGTAAATAGAAACAAGATTGGCATGGCCAAGTAATTTTTGCGCGTTTTTCACATGTTGTATTTTACAATAGGAAAATTCGGGAAAACTATGGGAAAATTTAAATAGGATTCGGCTCATCTAGGGCACAATTGCGACCCAATGCCGAAAACCCGAGGTCAATGGGTTGCTTATTGGCTGAGAAAAAGGTACGACAAAATATGGAACGAAGACGAAATTTGCGTCCTAGTAGCGCTTTTGTTCCACTACGTGAAAAACGCGCTAAAAAGTAGAATAAGGGAACATCACTCAGTAACAGTGGCCCTACTGAGCTTATGGACCAAGAAATGGGCCATGAACCTCCAAGTGAAGTCACACTATTTCAATGCTTTGTAGAAAAAATCAAACTTTGCTTTCCTTTTAAGGGTAAATATTGAAGTAAAACAAAGTATAAATATATAATATGTTGTGATAAATATCCGTAAGTGGTATTTTACAGATAATAACTTTTGCATTCAACTATCGAGAAGCCTTTTTTACTCATTAAGACAGTTCACTTCGTACGGTGCAAAGAATTTCAGTGTTGAAAAGTAAGAAAAATTCCCATCAGGTTCATGCACATTACAAAATGCACACAACTGTTGACTGGACGTCTTTTAAATGACCATTTTTAAGACATTCTTGTTGAATAACCGCATCCGCTATCAGGCCGCCTTCCTTCTAATTCAGAGGTTCCCAAACTTTTTTGTCTCGTAGACCCCTTGCCATGTTTTTCGGTTTGCGGTAGACCCCTTCTTAATTAATATTGAATATTTGTACATTTATCAACTTAATTCTTTTTAACCGTTGGTACTACTGCTCCTACTTTAAAAGAATTAAATTTTTCTAACTGTAATGAAATAAAGTGTTTATAATGTAAAAAACATATGTTAATTAATTAAATTAAAATTAATTAATAAATAAAACTGCTAAATAAACTAACTAAACAACAAACGAATTATTTTAATGGGAGGGATGAGTCTCTAGCACTACAATATCAAATTTTCACCATTTGGTATCTATCTTGTCTGGTTTATTTCTAAATTTCCTCTTTTAGTAGTGTCCAGTTGTTGTTTTTTTCTTCTGAGATTAGCAACCACGCTGAAATTCCTTCACTCTAGGGCAGGGGTGGCCAACCTTTTCGGGAAGCGTGCCACAATCTGATATAAAAAAATTACGCGTGCCATATTTCCAACTTTTCCCCCCAAACTAAAGTATGCAAAAGTGAAAAACGTTACTTATAGGTCTTATTATGGGTTATTACACCAAAAAAAATACTTTTAAATACAAATTCTATATAGTGAAAAAGTAAAAAAAAAAAAAAAAAAATGGTATAACAAATAAAACAAAAGAAGAAAATTACATTTTATTGTTGATATATTTTTACAGGATCAATCAGTTATCTGAGGTGCAAAATAAAAATAAGCAGCTTGAAACATTTAATTTTAAATGATTATTAAGCAGTCAGTATTTTCTTAATGTGGCTTTTGAATTTGTAGTTTTTTTACTAAATCATCTATATTTAGATCAGTTCGTGAAGTTACTAACAAAATTAGGTGTTTTAGGTGCATATCAGTTAAATTTGAGCGATATTTTAATTTAGTTATGTTCGTAACAGAAAACATTTATTCACAAACATATGCTGATCCAAACCTAAAACAATATCTGACCGCTAAATCAAGTAAATTTGGAAAACTACACGTGGCACAAATTTCCAGAATTCGATGTAATTCGGATCATTAGCGAATAAATATTTCCTTATATTTGCTTTTCAGAATAATATGGTGCTGTAGGTCAATAATTTCAATTTGTACCAGAGGTGAGTAGCAATTAATGTCTTGAAGAGAAATTGAAAAAGTATTAGTGAAAAGTTACGTATTTTTTTATCATCTTTAAAGTCCTAAAACCTGGCACTGAAAGAATCCAGCAAAATAGATGTTAAATTTTTAAATCTATCATAGTTCAGAACATTGCTAACCTTGGCAGATAATTTCTGCATGAATAGAGGAAATGAGTTAAATTTTTCTCTCCAAAATCCAGACAATAAAGCAAAAGTTTGTTCACAAAAAATATATATGATCAACTAGGGTAGGTAAAATACAATTTTTCCCTGTTATCTTAAATTTAAATTGTTTAAATGTTCCATTATATCGGTAAGAAAAGCTAAATCCCACAACCAATTTTCACTCCTGAGGAGCGAGCATTCACTGGGCAGTTCCATCGCGTTTTCATCCAAATATTCTAAAATACATTCATTCCCTCAAACTCTAAAATCTGGCAATTGAACTTCCTTTGGAAAGCCAGCGCACAATACAATTAAGGAGTATAACTCGCCATTTTCTTCCGAGAAAAGCGTAGGAAATCGTCGATTCAGAACACGAGCTCGTATTTTGTTGATGCAACGCACCACGGGGTCAACAACGAAAGACAAGTTTAAGTCCTTGGCACAAAGAGCTTCTTGGTGAATAATACAATGATACTTGAAAACTTTTCTTCCCAAGTAATTTTCAAGCAATGCAACAAAACCTTTTATTCTGCCAACCGTGCAAGGCGCTCCATCTGTGCAAACGCTATATAATTGTGTCCATTCTACTTTGTTAACTTCAATTACATTTTTAAATTCCTTAAAAATGTCTTCACCTGTAGTTAAGACTAGTTGACGCAAATCAAGAAATTCTTCCACAATATCAAAATTATTGTTCGTGTAACGCACAAAGATGCTTAACTGCGCGCTGTCTGTGATATCACAGATTTCATCCAAAGTTAATGAAAAATATTTGCAATTTTGAAGTCCAGACACAATTTGCGTTCCAACATCCTGGCCCATGTCATCTATACGACGTTTGATGGTATTTCTAGACAAAGCTTATCAACCATATTATTGACATTTAGATCACCAACATTTTAGTCCAACATTAAAAGGCTACTTTTTATTATCTCTTTTCCGTTAGAATATGGTTTTTTCTTAAGGGCTAAAAGCAAAGAAAGTTAGTTCATAAGAAGCTGTGACGGGTGCTTACGCGGTTCACTAACCTTCTCTCAAATTCTTTTAAATTATATTTATTTTAACCAATCCCCGCTGAGAGCTAAAAGTGTGACTTATGCAAACAAGATAGTTTCGGGTTTAGCGAGTTCGAAAGAGATATAAAAGGGAGAAATGAAATGAAGAGTGGAGGATGACTACGTGTTTTGATAGAGGAGTTAACTACGAGATTGATTAAGAAGGTGATTCTAGGAGATTAGTTTAACTAAGTGAAGTTTGTTAGCTGAAGGAAGATTATTGAAAAAGATTCATTAATTCGGTTCGGACGTAACTGAAGATATCAAGGATTGAAACCGCTCTATAGATTCTTCAAGTAGTCAAGAATCCTGTCTTAAAGAGATATCAGGTCTGTGATTTTTATAGATTAGATTTAAATGCGTAGTTTGATTGTATGCGTTATTCCCCGTGGTATCAGTTAGTGTTCCGTCGTTCATAATTGAATTCTGATCTCACTCCACTATAATTTGTTGTTCTTAAGGTTTGATTAATATTTGTGTGTTTATCTATTAAGACAGATTAATAAAGGATATTGATTTATTAATTTAGTAGTTGTTAATTATGAATCCAACATACCCGAATTTAGATAATGTGCAAAGGGGAGTTAATAATCATAGGGGTAATGAGAGGCTACGACAAAGCCTTCACCATGGTTTCCATTTCGTCATTTCTCTTCTGGAACAAAAATTATTGGACAGCTAAATATTTCTTTTTTTTTTTATTGATGAATTCCGTTCTCAAACTTGATCCAACAGGATATTTACTGTTGAAATAAAAACAACTGTCACTATACAGTTATTTGTATTGACGGTCCAAGTTAAATTTTTTTGAAACTGCTATACAAATTCCACATATCAAGCAAACAGGCTTGGAAGCATTTGGATGTACAAACAAGTATTGTTCTTCCCAGACAATTTTAAAATCACGTGCTGCAAAATCCTCCTCATAATTTCTTTTCCATTTCGAAGGTTTATTCAGAAACAGATTGGAAATAAAAAAAATTTAAACAACTACGCTCAACGCTAAAATCTAAAAACAATTTTAGAAAGGGAAAAAAGCTTAACGTCTTGCTGAACAGAGTTTAAAAGCAACTGAGTCTTACAGTTAGAATTAATTTCCCGATGTTACGCTATAAATTTTCTAAGCCCCGAATCCAGCATTCTGATTAGTCAAGTTCACACTCCCTCTGCTTTATAAAGCGGCTACTTTGTGCAGATAGAATTACTTCTACCGTATCAACAACTGCTCTCCTAATAGTAGAACGTCGTTTATCCGAATCAATTGGAACCGGATACCGTTCGGATAAACGATTGTTCGGATAACCGAAAACCGAATGCGATTCATGCAGTTTATGAAACCGGACACGATACGAATATTGAAAATCATCACATGCGGGAAACGAGCTTGAAGAAAAGTCGGAATTTTATCTTTATTGTAGAAAATAATCACTTATTTTACTCTGCCACTACACACCTTAGTTTTTTCGCTGCATGGTCTCTGATTCTCTTGAACAGTAGTAGTTTAGAAGGAGAGCTCTCTGATTGTTGTTCGTACCACTCCATAGCTGTCTCTAACGTAGAAACGCGTCAGAATTTGCCACTTTCGTTGTTGTTGTACTCGTCTTTATCCGTTTCATCGTCGACAGGATCGGATTCTTCTTGCACGGAAGTCACAATCTCATCTTGTCGTAGTTTTTCATTACCTCTAAGATTATTAACTCCCCTTCGCGTATTATCTAAATCTGAATATGTTGGATCCATAATTAATTACAACTTATTTAATAAATCAATCTTATTTATTGACTTTTCTTAATTGAGAGATTACACAAATACTATTCAAACCTTAAGATCAACAAAATACAGTGGAGTACGAGAAGAATTCGATTATGAACGACAGAATCCTAACTGAATCCACGGAGAAAGACGCGTACAATCAAGCTACACATTTATATGTAATTTATGAAAACAACTGACCTGATACCTTTTCTTAAGGCAGGTTCTTCTATATCTGGATTGCTTTAATGAGCGGCTTCAATCTCAGCTATGTCTCAGTTCCGTCCCGAACCGATTTAATGAACACTTTTCAATAGACTTCTCCCGACGAATATATTTCCACTAGAAAAACTACTCTCTCAAAATAACCCTTCTCATCTCTTCATTTCATTTCTCCCTTTTATATCCTTTTCGAACTCGCTAAACCCGAAAATATCTCGTTTGCATAAGTCACACTTTTGGCTCCCGGTGGAGATTGGTTGAAATAAATAAAATATAGAATTTAAGAGAAGGTTAGTGAAACGCGTAAGCATCCGTCACAACCCCCCTCCGAGAAAAAAAGCGTGACTTATTGAAGGTCTAAACGACCTGAAAGAACTCGCTTAATTTACCTAATGTCTGAAAAACACTGAACCTGCACAAAATTTTAACTAACTCTAGAATGCCTAAAAATACTGAACTTGTAGAAGGTTTTAACTCACGAACTTTAGAATGCTTGAAAACACTGAATTTGCAGAAAATTTTAATTCTCTAAGTTAGAAACTTTAATTAAACTAGCACGCAGAAATGACTACTCAAAGGGGTACTCCACTCTAATTTATTGATCTTTTACATACATACAATCCCTACAGTGCATCCCATTCGGGCGAAGATCAGGGAAAAACCTTTCAAGGAAAAAACCCTGATCATGCACTTTACTTAAGTGCTACTAAATAAAAAAAATTTTACAATAATATCTTCGTAAGACATCACTTTCATCTCATCACTTTGTTCAGGGACTGCTGCCCTGAAAGGAAACCTTGTCAATTTTTTCTAAAACATGACATTAAATGCACAAAACTTTTATACAACTTCCTTATTGACATAAAATATGGCATACATTATATTATATATATATAGTTTCATAACAAAATAACCTTTATCTGGTTTCATTTTCAAAAAATTCCCAATCAATCGCGCTGCGCTGTTAATGTTTTTTGTTAGTATTCCTAATTACGCCGCGCCCAGAAACCAGACACTACTTACACATCTTAATAATTACACACAAAAATATATACATTTTTTACATAGAATATATTACAACAAACAATACAAGTAATCTCACATATAAAGCCTCGTCTTTAAAGTGTAGCAAAACAATTGCAATTTAACAAATGTTTTTCCACAATTTGGAAAAAAATTAAATACAAAAGCTTTTTCAACCGATATGAAAATACAACGCAGTAACTCTTTTGTACGGAAATTTTACAAAAAAAAAAAAATAGACTAGCCCACATGGAAAATACTCCGAACTGTCTGTCAGAGGAAAAATAAACAAATTAGAATTATACAACCTGGCTAGTCTTTAGATCCAATCTGCATAGGCTTTGTCTCCAACCATGGCCTCTGTGCTGGATGACCTTGTCCTAGGTCTGTCCTCTCTGTGCTCCCACCTTCTGGTCTCCTCTTCCATTGAGTCCGCTGAAGCTGATATGCTCCTGCTGAGGCGTTCTTTTCCCTTGTGAGAACTGGAACTTGGCTGCTGTCCACTCGACGTCGGCTCCGAAGGTTGTAAGGGCAGTTCCTTTCTTGCTGGGGTTTGTTGTATTTGAATCTGTGGGATGGTCCTGGAATTGCTCTTTCTGATTTCCACTGTTCACTGCGGGATGGTCCTGGAATTGTTCCCTCAGAATTACTTTCTTCCACTTTCTATACCGCTTTCTGGAGGGACGAGACGGCATTGACGAGGTCAACTTTCTCTTGTCTCGGGATACCTGGGCCTCTGGTCTCTTCTTCTTCTGTATGTTTTCCTTCCAAGAGAGTGGTCTTCATCTTTTCTCTCTTTCTGTCCAATGAGGTTTTCTCTTCCTGAAATTATACGCATCACCCCCCGAAGAAACAGCAGACTCCGTTCGCACACGTTTTTTTCTTCTCACCTCCATTCCATCGCGTCTATTCGTAACTATATCTCTACTACCTTCTAAATTTCCTGATTTCGATCCTCCACGACAACCCCTATCACTCTCCGATTGCACCCATCTCGGCTGCCCATCATCCGACCTGTTTGATGCCACTGCACCATGATCACTACTTCTGGCACTTCCCGATTCGGCAGTACTGTTTTCTCTTTGATGGTAAATTCTCACCTGATCCACATTAACAGTTATTCTTTTACCAAATTTTAATATTACTAAATTATTATTATTTTTTACACTCAGAACTTTATATGGGCCCTCAAACTTTTGCATAAATTTACCCACTATTTTCTTACTTGCCGAACTCAACGGGTGAGTTTGAACTAACACTAGATCATCAACCTTCACATTATAACTTCACGCCTCTTCTTATTATAATATTTCGCCTACTTCTCGTGCTGGCGCTTTGTATGAATTCTAGCCTCCTCAAACAATTTTTCTATGTTCCCACAAACTAAGTCTGATCCATCAGTTACCATTACTAATTTTTGAAAAGGGGTGATTAAATTTCGACCAAAAAATAATTCCGCCGGTGTTTTACCCGTTGTCTCATGTACTGTTGTCCTAAGAGCGTAGCTGAACTCTTGCAGAAATTGATCCCAGTTAGTGTGATTATCCGCGACAAAACTCGAAATCATTTTTAAAAGAGTACGATTAACTCTTTCCGTTTGATTAGCTTGTGGACAATATACCACAATTTTAACGTGTTTTATGTTCAATCTTCGACATACTTGCTCAAAAATTTCGGATATCATTTGGGGGCCGTTATCAGTAATTAACTTATCTGGAGCTCCATAACGCGAAATATAATTCTCAAAAAATGCATTGGCAATTGCTTTAGCCGAAGCTTTCCTTAAGGGAACTATTTCAACCCATTTAGAAAAATTATGTGTAATTACTAAAATAAATCTATAGCGTTCTGGACTAGTTGCAGGGTATGGGCCTAATAAATCTAAAGATACGATTTCATTCGGAAAATTCGTTACTATCGGAATTAATTGACCAGCTGGTAATCCGTTCTTATAATTGAATTTTTGGAATTGGACGCAGGTTGCTACATATTTATAAATGTATTTCCTCATGTACGGGAAATAACACGCGTCTTTTAATTTTAAGTAGGTTTTCTTTTTGCCTAGATGGCCTGCCATCGGCGAGTCATGGAATTCTCGCATTACATCTTTACGTAATGTTTTAGGTATAAATACTCTTAATTCACCTAGTGTGGTTGTATATTTTGCATAATATAGCAATCCGTTAATGACTTTAAAGTCGCGGGACCAATTTCTACAGATTGACTCATTAATGGAACTATCGTCCGGATTTTCTAAAAACCGTAAGATGTGACCTAACTCTGGATCATTTCTCTGTTCCTCTCTCAACTGTTCTCTAGACGATAATACTAACGATCTAATCACCGCACAAGACACCTTTTTTTCTTCATTACTTTCTAACGGGTTTCTAGACAACATATCAGCCACTGCATTTAACTTAGTCTTTAATAAATCTATCCGTACCGGTTCGTCCGAAATTGCCAATTTCTCAATCTGTGAGTCCGGAATGATTAACGATTTTGTAACAAAGTCCAAACTAATCTTTGCATGTGACATAAAATCAATACTTAGGATGCAGGGATATTGCATCCCAGCAATCACATGAAATTTCCACAACTTCGAAAATTCCCTTATTTTAATTCTTAACTCAACTGTGCCTAAATTTCTGCATTGTGACCCTTGAGCTGTAACTACTTCAGCTAACGATTTTTTAATAGGACAAAAAGAAAAATATGATCGGTATGTTTTTTCTGAAATAAATGACTTTTCCGCACCTGTATCCCAGAGCGCTTTTATAAATGTATCATGCAATAGAACTGGCACATACGGAAGATCAACTGGTGATAATCGTAATGAATTAAGTTTAATTCTATTAGGAGGATCTCTTTCAACACGATCTCTTAGAAAGTTTAAATTGGCATTTTTCTGCCCTCCGCTGTTGCAATCAACACGCCTCCAATTCTGCTTTGCGGAATTATCACTAGGACCCTTCCTAACCACCATCCTACGGTTCTGATACCGGTCTGTTCGCAGATTTGGCTGATTGTAGCGATTTCCTCCCTCGAATCCTTGATTTTGATAATTACGACGAGAAAAATTATTCGCACCCCTGCCTAGTCCTCTTTGATCATTTTGACTATTTCCGACCCCAGTATCTCTCCAATTTCTATTATTCCTTCTTTCCTCAGGATTCCTACTCACATCCCAACTTCGTCTAGCAAAATTATTACTCGAACCCTGGTTTTCCCTGCAGCTCTGACGCTCCTCATACCGGTCTACCAACTCTACCGACTGAGCTTTCGTTGTGGGGTTTCGAACTTCTAAATAATCCATTATTTGGGGTTCTAGTAGCATTACTATGTGATCGACCAATTTTATCTCATCATAATTCAAATTTAAAGCTTTATGGATTTTTAATAGCTGAAAAATAAAGACTGACGGGGCTTGACCTCTCCGTTGTTTCGATGAAAAAAACTGAGCCTCTAGCTCTGATTTATTCCGTACTACAGGAAAACTATCTGACAATTTCTTTTTAAGCGTTGCAAATGCAGTCGCTTCTTCATTTACACACTCGAACCCAATAACGTCAAACCAGTCTAACGCTCTCCCAATTAAATGACCCTTTAAATATGCACATGCTAGATTCGCCGGTATTTCATAGTAGGCTATGTTGTCGTCAATATTCGAGATAAACTCAGACACATTTTCTTTACCCGAAAAAAATAACTCCGGCAAAACTCTAAATCCTGCACCTGCTCTTAATTCCGGTATTTCGTTTGGGCGCCAGTGTCGTAGTCTCTCACTACCTCTAAGATTATTAACTCCCCTTCGCGTATTCTGAATATGTTGGATCCATAATTAATTACAACTTATTTAATAAATCAATCTTATTTATTGACTTTTCTTAATTGAGAGATTACACAAATACTATTCAAACCTTAAGATCAATAAAATACAGTGGAGTACGAGAAGAATTCGATTATGAACGACAGAATCCTAACTGAATCCACGGAGAGCGACGCGTACAATCAAGCTACACATTTATATGTAATTTATGAAAACAACTGACCTGATACCTTTTCTTAAGGCAGGTTCTTCTATATCTGGATTGCTTTAATGAGCGGCTTCAATCTCAGCTATCTCTCAGTTCCGTCCCGAACCGATTTAATGAACACTTTTCAATAGACTTCTCCCGACGAATATATTTCCACTAGAAAAATTACTCTCTCAAAATCACCCTTCTCATCTCTTCATTTCATTTCTCCCTTTTATATCCTTTTCGAACTCGCTAAACCCGAAAATATCTCGTTTGCATAAGTCACACTTTTGGCTCCCGGTGGAGATTGGTTGAAATAAATAAAATATAGAATTTAAGAGAAGGTTAGTGAAACGCGTAAGCACCCGTCACAATCTTCATGCATTTGAAATCCACAGTCTTCTGCATCACATGCCATCCAGGTTTCTACATCAACAAAACTCAACAAAACAGTACGTATACACCCCCTCACTTGGAAACAAACTGACCTAATATTCCTGCGCAGATGTTTACCAAATAACATAACTCCAATTCTCCAAATATCCCTCATCTTGGGTTTTTCCGTCACTTTCGGCCTCACGAGAAACAATTGTTGAGCATTGCACTTTTCGAAAACGTATCCGGACTTTGGTCCGGATAATAAACTTTCGGATAAGCGACGTTCTACTGTATATTGCAGAATTACTTCTTGACATTACAGAAATCGTAAATAGCTTACATCTTCGGAAAAACCTTTTTATCTGACATCGCGCTGACAGCCAATAGTTATAAACTTCAGCACTGCAAGGGGAAGCTGAAACTTGAATGGAAATCTGAGATGTTAAAAATTACCCCCCCCCCTCCCCAAGAGAGGGTGACTTTTTGGGCAGATTCGTGGGTCTAAGAGAGAGAGAATTTATTGGTTTTTAGTTTCACGTTACTCAACATTTTTCTAAGAACGTTATAATGCTGTAGAATTGTAAGTCTTGGAGCATGATCTCATTTTTGGCGCTATACTGAAGAAAAGAAGAAATCTTGCTTAGCGCCTTTAAAATCTCACGCTGAAATTTTTTGTTTTTTACATATTCTCCTTATGACCATTTTCTATTGTAATTCAATTAATTCAGTAATATTTTCAAAATGTTTGCAATTTTTCAATAAGTCTTCGCGTGCCACAGTTACGACTCCCGCGTGCCACAATGTGGCACGCGTGCCGCGGGTTGGCCACCCCTGCTCTAGGGAAAGCAATGTAAAACTTCCTCACAATATTCCATAAGTTGGGACAAATAACATGTTTGGCTTTTATAAAGCCAAAATTGCTGGCATCCGTTTCTAAATTTTAAGATCTTCGTTAGTGCTTATTAGTTCCTATTGTAATTTGACATTTTTTTCCCGATAGGATCCTATGAATTCATTGCCTACTGTGGTATTGTCATAGTCAAAGCTTTCTCAAACCTGGTTTCAAAATCTGAATAATAGGCATTCAAATGTTGAATGTAGGCTAAAACGTTATGATAGAGCCTGAGAGAAATTTAGAAAATTCGGGATCTCCAGTATTATATTTCTTTAGCTTAAATCAGGAAAGAAGAGCTGAAAGGATTCTTGTTTTAATAATATTTATGCTCCCACCTTGTAAATGCAAATCAACCTCATTAAATTTAGTAAATAAATCTGTTAAATAGGTAAAATTTGGTTTACAAGTGATTATAAATTTTCTTTTTAAAGTTACGATCTAGTTGAATGAGAGCCAGTACCACAAAGGACCCTATTTACACCTCATGGACCCCCAAATTATTTTTCGGCTGGCGTAGACCCCTTGGAGGTCGTCATAGACGCCTGGGGGTCTATTTAGACCACTTTGGGAATCACTGTTCTAATTAAAAACTCTATTCCAAAATGTTTAATTTTTACTCTAAATTTGTTTACCATGTAAATAAACATCATTACTAATTTATTTTAATTTTTTTCATAAAGGAAATGGTTTACTTCATAATATATCTTTCGCGGCCACTTATTGTTATCCAAATTCATTTCAATTTCCCTTCAGAAGTCACAAGGATCCGTACGAACTCCATTGGGAATCTATGCTCCGTATAAAAAATTTTCCGTCCATAATTGTAGAGGGTGAGAGAAATGAATAAAAAATTCGTCTGATACTTTCGAACCAAATGATGCTAAGAATTTTAAACAGTGATGAGTTTTAAAAAAAGTTTATAATTAAAAATATTGAAGTCAGCAAATTTATTATACACTTTAAATGTCAATTTCTCAAACTTAAATTTTGTATTACTAAACTGCATTTGATTTATTGTTTCATTATCTTTAGCCTGAAGTCCATAGATATTTCTCATTGTGTCTCTTTTATTTTGGCGCCTTTACGACTGGTCTATTTTAATATACAAACAGGGGAGGTCCGAAAAATCGCATTCAACTGAGAATTCAGTATTGCGACTGCGTAAAAAACTTGTTTTAGGAAAAGTTAATAAAATCAAAATACTTAGGAAGGAAAGAAGGTGGGGAAATAAAAATGGAGAAATAAACTGACTCACACTAAAGTTTTCATAATTTTTCATTGCTTTTTGTCTGTTGTGTGAATTACTGTTTTGATTGTCTAAGCAGAATTATCTTACAAAAATAGTGTCTTTTTGAAATTAAATTTACAGCTGCACCCCTTTAAGAAAAATTCAACTTATTTCCTTATTAGAACGTTTAATAATAAACCACAATACATTTAAGTATTTATTCAATAAAAACACTTTTAAACGTATCTACATGATAATATGATTTAAAATTGTTATTGATATTGAACGCGTGCTTTTCTTCTGGAAAATATAACATATATTAAAATTGTTGGCGCAAATTCACGTCACGTGCCAGACGTGAATTCACGTCTTACAATATATCTACAGATAGTGTAGAAATTTAATAAAGTTGAGATGAAAGTCTAAATTAGAACAAATAAAAAGCAAATACAAAGCAAAAACTGTGAATTAATGCAGATATATATTTACAGTGAAACTATTTTACTTAAGTAATTCTTTAAAATAAATATTTCTTCCATTATTATACATTTTTTCCCACAGTTGCCTTTTGTAATCTATGTGTAATCAGATTAGTAATTTTCTATTCAAGTCAGTTCTTGTCCTTTGAATTATTGTTTTTAAATCTGAAATTTACCTATCTTTTTATTGTAATTTAAAAACATATACTTAAAAAGCTTCTTTCATATATATACAGTGGACCCCAAAAGTGCTCGTACACTTGCAATTTCCTATAAAATTTAATGTTTTCGACTCATAAAAATTAATATATTGGAATTGTAATTTTTTTATGATGTCTGCAACTTATTCTTAATGGGATAACATATACTATTTTTAAAAAATTGATTAACTATTATTTTTAAAAATTAATAATCAAAAAGCTATTGAAAAATTATGCCACAAGTCTTTGTACACTTAACAAAAATCTCGACATAGGTTTAAATTTTGTATTTCTTTCTTAGTTTAGTACTTGGTAGGATATGCTTTAGTGACCACAACAACTTTAAAACGTTTTGGTATAGATTTAATTAGTTTTTTGTAATTTCTGCATCGATTTCCCTCCATGCTTCTGTGATAATTGATTTACTTCCCATTATGTGCTTATATGTCATGTTTTCTTTCATTTTAAACCAAATTCTCATTAAATATGTTCTACTGGGCTAAATAAACTGATCGAGAAGGTGTTTTAAGAATTTTGGGGCTGTTATAGAGACACCCGTGGCGTACATTGAGAGCAGTGCGCTTGACGTCCTTATGTTGTTAAAAAATGAAGTCATTTCCAGTATCCAAATTTTGGGCGCGGGTGATTTAAAATTTCTCTTTAAAATATTTAGATAGAGCTGATGATTCACAATACCATCAAAAAAATAGCAAATCACTTAGTTTTGAGGCTGATTTACGCCCTCACGCAAGAGCACTTCCAACTCCATGGTTCATTGATCCAACTGGATTCTTGGGATTAAGTTTCAGAAAATTCAAAATTGACAACAAATTAATTGGAATGACAGAAAATTCAACATTTTTGGTTCTGATGGGCATATAATAGTTTGTAAATGAAAAAATGAGGAATTTAATCCCATGAATTTATATGGAACAAGAACTCCTCGACTTCCATGCTGAAGCATGGAGGCCTCCCTCAGCAGGGGGACCCCTTTTGCAGGGGGGCCAATCAGCCTCAAAATTAAATAATTTGGAATTTTTGGATGATATAGTGAATCAAGAGCTCTATTTAAATGTTTTAAAGAGAGATTTTTAATTATCCACCCAAAATTTGGATAATGAAAACTACTTTATTTTTAACAGTATAATGACGCCAAGCACACTGCTCTCAATGTACGCCGCTGGTGTCTCTAGAACTGCCCCAAAATTCTTAAAACACCTCCTCAATGAGTTTATTTAGCCCAGTAGAACATATTTAATGAGAATTTGGTTTAAAAAAGAAAGAAAACATGACATATAAGCACATAATGGGAAGTAAATCAATTATCACAGAAGCACGGAGGAAAATCGATGCAGAAATTACAAAAAAACTAATTAAATCTATACCAAAACGTTTAAAAGTTGCTGTGGTCACTAAAACATATCCTACTAAGTACTAAATTAAGAAAGAAATACAATATTTAAATTATTACTATGTCGAGTATTACTACAATATTACTATGTCGAGATTTTTGTTAAGTGTACGAAGACTTTTGTGACGTAATTTTTCAATAGTTTTTTGATTATTAATTTTTAAAAATAATAGTTAATCAATTTTTTAAAAATAGTATATATCATCCCATTAAGAATAAGTTGCAGACATCATAAAAAAATTCCAGTTCCAATATATTAATTTTTATGAGTCGAAAACATTAAATTTTATAGGCAATTGCAACTGTACGAACACTTTTGGGGTCCACTGTATATATAAAGAATTTTTCGAATTCTTTTACAATATAAGTTCCAACTGGAGAAGAAAAACTCGCATACTGGATAAAAACTTACAAGCATCTTGATTTAGAAAACAGGTTAAATTCTTTTTTTAACAAACCTGTTTTAAAACCCCTAATGCTATTTCTTTAATTTTTAAGAGGATGAACGAAATAACAATTTCTGTTAAAGAAGATATTCGTGTGATGTGTATAATTCGAAAAAACAACTTTGAACATAAATTAATCGGTTATTTGTGAAACGTTTTTTACTGGTCAAAGTAAAAAAACTTTTGTAAATTAAAAATATATATATATAAACCAAGCATTTTTTTTAAAAAAAAAATTATTCTAGAATGAATGTTGAATAACACAGAAAGAATAAAAAAAAGCCGCTCTGAAAAAAAAAGTATTTGAACTCATTTTTAACCACTCAACGTGGGCGCTCGAGGTAATTCAAACGTGCAAAACAATCCAAACCATAAAAACTAGAGATGAATCGAGCAGACTAGTACTTTATAGTGTTGTAATTTTCACTAGAATATAAGCTAGTATATCGTTTGCACTCGTGAGACTAAATGCAATTCGTTGTCGTGATTTCTTGAATCGGTAAAAAAATCGGGTAGACCAAAAAATCTCCTGGAGTTCTACTACAAACGAAGAACCTCATTTTCCCAGTTTTGTTCCACCAACATAAAAAAAGAAGCTACCACAAGAATCTGTGTTGTGCTAAAAGAAATAGCAAAGGAAAAGGGTGAGTCGTTGAATGTGTACTAATGGACTAAATACATGTGATGTCATAATCACATGATAATTTTAAACCACGTGTTTTTAGCCAATCAGGTTCAAAAACACATGTGACGTCATAGTCACCACCATAAATGCAACTATCTATTTTCAGCAAATCAGTTCATGCACTTCGTTGTTGGCAAATTACGCTTTTTACAGAAACTTTTTCTAAAAAAATTAATATTTGTCACTTTATTTAAAAGTACATGTATAAAACAAGACTTTTTTTTCTTTAATTTTAAAATCTTTTTGCAGAAATTTCTTTTTATAACTCTTGAGCATCTTTACCCAATTATGCAATTTGAAATTTTATCTAAGTTTTACAAATGGAATAAAAAGTACGATCTAGTTTATTGTCCGCTTTGAATTCAATGTAGAACACGTGTTTATGCCGCACATCCGGTATAGTGGTCAGTGAAACTGACTGCGGTGCCGCAGGGACTGGGTTCGAATCCCGGAGAAGGCATGGATGTTTGTGTTGTAATCCTTTCTTCTGTCTGTGTTGTATGTCCCCGTGTTATACATTGCGTGGTGCACGGGGTTTATAAATGTTAAAAAAAAAACACATGATTATATTATCATGAGACCGTCTTGAATTTTGTCCATTGCAATGTTGGGCTTTGTGCAGCACCTTGCTTCCAAATATATGTCCGATAACAAAACTTTGGAATAAATTTTTTAAAAATACTATTATTATTGTTTCTGTTGAAAAACTATAAATAAATACTTTTACAAATAAAAATTGGGTTTTTTTTGAAGCAGCTATTTGAAAAGAAAGAAAATAAAAAGTCTATGCACGTGCAAGACTACAGTATTTGGAGCTTATTCGCAATTTGGATCAAAGTACAAATTTAAAATAAAAGTTTTGATTGATTTTGGCATTTTCTTAAAGTTTTTTTTTGCCAAAAGAAGGCTCTAAATTTTTTTTTTCTCAAATAAAAAAAAAAGATTTTTTTTGTGCTGTTTTTTTTTTTAATGTTTGCGTTACGGGTTTATATAACAGGAAAGGGACGAAAAGGAAAATAATAATAATGGCGATTAATCCGATGCGTCCGCAATGAAAGTTGTTTCAAATTCCATCTATTAATAATGACATGTGTTTTATATGAAACCACGCCATGTGAGGAACAGTTTTGTGATCCTCATATCAAAAAGAAAACAGAGCCAACCGCATTCGGCCATTTTACAAATGTGCTCTGTAGTTTTTTTCACGGACAAAAACATATAAAGGGAAATTATCCAAGTAAATAGATTGGAGAATTTTATTAGGTTAAGTGCCTGTTTTTTAGCAGAAAATTTCCCTTCCGGTTCATGTTGCAAGGAGCGATCCTATTAATAGAGCGATTAAGTTTACGACTTCCCTGAGAGGAGCTGCGGCGAGCACACAACCGGATGCGTCGTCCCTCAGCGGGCTCAAGGCCATGTTTCGTTTGGCGAAGGGGCGGGCGTGAGAAAAACGAGGCAGGTTATATGCGGGGTCAGGGCAGATAAAACACGGCACAAGACACCGAGTGTCGGCTGCGTCCTGCAGATATTCCTTCTTTTTTACTGTCTGATATCATACGTCAGGGCTCCTTGCTGCTGGAGAGAATGCTTTAGCATTTTGTGATATGGAATGCTCAGAGCCGGTCTTCTCTTTTAAGGGGCCTGGGTACAAGAAACCATTTGGGGCCCTAATTTTTTTTTATAATGTAAACAACAATTACAAACGCGAACATATATACTTCTGATGCATGATTATTT
This sequence comes from Trichonephila clavata, assembly GCA_019973975.1. Taxonomy (NCBI): domain Eukaryota; kingdom Metazoa; phylum Arthropoda; class Arachnida; order Araneae; family Nephilidae; genus Trichonephila; species Trichonephila clavata. Next base: position 254,731 of record BMAO01004546.1, read on the forward strand.
ATAGCACGTAATTTTGTCTGCTAATACATTAATTACTGGCTAATATATTAATTATAATTCTTTGTTTGCAATTTCTTTTTTGATGCTTAATATAGCAAGTGCATTTAAGTGTTCTGCACACATTCTTGACCGAAGATAATTTAAATTTTCTGAAAGAGCCCTCAGCCCTTGGTGTAGTAACAGGCAACGCAAAGAAAACTTTTAAAGGCTCTAAGGACTCTTAAATTGCAAATTTTTCAATTTTTTGGAAATATATATATATATATTAAAGCTTTAACATTTTTGAGCATTTTGATACCAAAATTTTGTCGATACTGTAAAAACTTCCGAAGTTATAGAGAAACAACAAGTGAAACAAAAACCCTATCTCTTTCTTATCTTTAACTTCATTTTTCTCAAAACAACAATTCTAAGATTTCTCAGAAATTATTTATGATATCAATTTGAAATTTCATACAAGGGTTCAAAATAAGGCTCTTCAGAACTTATACAACAATTTTCAACAAAAAAAAAAAATTCAGTAATTTTTTTAAAAATTTGAATTTTAATTAATTTTTTTTTTAAATTTTAAGAAAATGCAGGAATAGATCTAATTATATTAAACTGCTGCCAGAACTTTAGTCAAATAAAATTCGAACTTCATTTATTGCATTAAAATATTTTTATTCAATTTTCTGCATCATCATTTTCTAATAAAGACACAAAAGGTGTGTGGTAACTAAAGTAGGATATAAAATCCTCGATTTTAATCAATCAAGAAAATGTGAGAAAACTGCATCCATCGTGGTTCCGTATATTGTTTACCTTCTCTAGAATCAGTATTCATTGTCAAATTCAGCGTCCGTTTCAAGAATTCATTAAGTGGCTTTGCTTCTTCTGAAGCAGTTAAGATAATCGGCTTTTAATCATCATTGGATCCAACGATTGCAGCAGTCTCTGATGTGCACAGCACTAAAACTTTATGGATAAAGATGATAAAAGCTGCGACAGAACTACCTGGTATATAGACTTTCGCCTGGAATTGCTGCTAGTATTGCTTTTTTTTCTTTCACGAAATTCTTTTCCTCTTTTCGCATTTGTTCTAGGCTATCTGACCAGAATTAAATTTGATTCAACGGAAATAAAAATGAATAATATAAACTTAATGCATCACTCATAGAAGTCACTGTGTTTGTTTACAAGACGATATCCGTAGCGATTCCGGCGCGAACGTTAGTCACATATACACAATGCCCCCAGACACTCCCGTAACGGGAAGATCCATATAATGGTAATATTTTGGGTGGGTTTATTCGTTGAAAACGGCACATTTATTACATAAAAAGTACGAAAATACGCCACGCAAGTTCGTTACGAGAGTAGCGCTTAATGTCAGGAATACCTAAGCGCCTTTCGTCCATAGCAGCAAGATATACTTTTGATCCACAATTCCCCCTTAGCAATCATGCAACTATTTCACGGATATGACGCAGGTCACGTGGTGTACCCCCCCCCCTTCTCTTTTCCTCCCGCCCACTATCTCTTCACCATGGCGACGTTTCGGGGGGATGGAAGGAATCACTACTTCCGTTCGCTTTTTTACTGTTACGCAAAACTGGGTAAATTTCCCATTCACTCTCGTCCGCAAAGAAGTTTCATTTCAAAAATGCAATACGATATTAATATAATTATTTTTTTAAAAAAAACACCTCTACAAAAGTTTAGAGTGGGGAGACAAAATTACGTTAGTCCATTACAGATACGAGGAGATTGTGAAGTATTGAAACAGGAAACTAGCTTATTATGAATCCTATTGTTATTAAAAATATAATGTAACCAGGAAGGAATTGTTTTCTGTGTAGGTTTCTTAAAATATAATAATAGGTTGTAATTTGAGATTTTTTTTCCCATGGAACTTGAAGATTATTATTTTCTAGTAATAACTTATAAAAAATATGAACAAATTTAAAATAATATATAAACAACTCACAATAAGTAAAGTTTGCAACACCATACAAATAACGGGAAGAATTTAAGAGAATTTTTTACAGGTTTGAAATTAATTTCGTCGGAGTTGCCATGATTTTAGTTGCGCAACAACATTTTATATTTGTACCTCAATTATGGGAGAAACTATCGCTCCTTGGTGGTGAAGGCGTGAGCCCCCCCCCCCTTAGCATGAGGGCCCCGGTGCACAGAACTACTAATCCCATTGGTAGCTACGCCACTGGCTTTTTTACTTCTTTGGAATTCAGTTTCAATTTTAGTGACTAAATTGAAAGCCAAGTCAGGAACAATTGCTTGAAATAGTTTATTGAGGGTGAGGAATAGTGTTAACTGTGCCATCCAACATAAAATAAAGGGAATCTGTTGTATTGAATCCAAAGACTTTTAACTTCGGATACCTTTGTTTTGTCAATAGTTTTCCAGTTTAGTAGCGCATCCTCGAGAATAACAAAAATTAAGAATTAGTACAAAAATTGTCAAAATTTGAATATATACAATAATAATGTTTTCGATAAAATGTACTTTTCGATAAATTGTAATGTTTTCATGTGAAAAAATACATTATTTTAGTTTTTAATCACCTTCGGGCTCCCTCAATCGCAGGGCCCCGATGCATAGCACCCGCCGTACTCCTCGCCCCCCTAGATGGCCGTCCCTTGTAATGCTTCTTTGTGATTAGCATTAACACCACCAATCTATATATATATATACAAATGAATGTGTGTCTGTCTGTACTAGATAGATTCAAAAACCATGCATCCAATCGCCGTGAAAATTTGGGAAATTATTAGGTAAATCCCCGGGAAGGTTTTTGGAATATTTTTTTTAAAAATCAGTTGGGGTTCTAGGTGCACTCGAACAAATATCCTAAAACTATATATATAAAGGAGAAAGCAAGTCACTGACTGACTAATCGCGATATCTCCGGAACTATTCAACCTACAGACTTGAAATTTGGTAGATGTGTTCCTTTCAGGGGGTAGAGATCTACTAAGAACGGATTTTGGGAAATTCGAAACGCAAGGGGGGGGGGGTTAAGGGGCGTTATAAATAATTGTTTCCATTTTTAAACTACCAGACGTACAATCTTGAAATTGGGTAAGCAGATTCCTTTCATAGAGTAAAGTTCCGCTAGAAAATGAGTTAAGTGAAAATCGACCCCCAAGTGGCATTGCGGGGGCTTAGGGGCCATTATATATAATTAACTTCATTTTTAAACTATTAGACTCACCGACATTTAATTTGATAAATAGATTCCTTTCATAGAGTAGAGATCAGCTACAAGATGTGTTTTGGGAAAATAGCCCCCCCAAGAGGCGTTGTGGGAAATTAAGAGGCGTAATATACAAATAATTTCGCTTTTAAACTACTTGATCTACCTGCTTGAAAATTGGTAGGCATGTTTCTTTCATGGAGTAAATATCCGCTACAAAATGGGTTTTGGGAAAATTGACCCCCAAGGGGTGTTGCGGGAGGGGGTTAAGGGGAGATATAAATAAATATTCCGATTTTAAAACTATTAGGCACACAGTATTGAAATATGGTTAGCAGATTCCTCTCATAGGGTAGAGATACGCTACAAAATGCGTTTCGTAGAAATCGACCCCCAAGTGGCGTTGCGGGCTTAAAGGGCGTGTTATAGATAATTATTTCCATTTTTAAACTATTGGACGTAGATTCTTGAAATATGATAATCAGAATCCTTTCATGAATTAAAGATCCCCTATACAATGTGTTTTGTGAAAATCGACCTCCAAGTGGTGTTTCGGGGCTCAAGGGGCGTTATAGATAATTATTCCTACTTTTAAAATATTAGACGCACAGTCTTGAAATTTGGTAAGTAGATTTCTTTTGTAGAGTAGAGAACCGCTACAAAATGGGTTTCGCGAATATCAACAACCAAGTTTCATTTCGGGAGATTAAAGGGCGTAATCGATAAATATTTCCGTTTTTAAACTATTAGATCTACCTGCTTGAAAATTGGTAGGCATGTTTCTTTCATGGAATAGAGTTCCTCTAACAAAGAGTAAAACGAAAATTGACCCCCAAGATTGGTTGCGAGGGGTCAAGAGTAGTTATAGAAAAAAATTCCTGTTTTTGAATTGTTAAACCCACATACTTGAAATTTGTTAAGCATGTTTCTTTTGTTGAATAGGGATCCACTAAGAAGTTATTTTACAGAAATCATCTCCTGGGGGAAGCAGGGGGTTACTGAGGCGTACTGACAAAAAAATTCTTTTTTTTTAACTACAAGGACTATAATAATGAAATTTGGTTTGCGTTTTTCTTTTGTTGAATTGAAATCCGTCACGCACGGTTATTTTGGAAAACGACTCTCAACGGGATTACGGGGGTATTGATAGAAAAATTTCGTTTCTTTCCTGTTAGATTTAGACTTGCATGTTCATTTTACGGAGTAGAGATCCACCGAAAATTGGTTTTGCCGGAATCCACATGGTTAAGGGTTACGAAAGTGCAAACATCATTCTATACTTGAATTTTAGAGATTTTTAGAAAATACAAATTAGATGAGTTCTGCCCTTTGTTTTTATCAAGAGGCGACAGTTACAGGTATAAGTATATTTTTCAATACAATCGAAATCTTATTGCTAGGATTTCGATATTAATAATTTTACATATATAAACAGTATGTATTTATAAAACGCCATGAAACACCCAGCTAAGCGGGTGGGTAACGGCTAGTTTTACTATATAAGCTTTTATCCGTATTTCGATATGTAAGGCCCAGTTGTTTCCAAATAGGGGCAGAAAAGACATTTTCTAAAACAAATAATTCTTTAGATTGCAATAGTTACCATAAACTATATGTTCGACGTTTCTATATCTCAGAACTTCGCAGTGAAAATGAAATGTATGTCTTATTACGTGATAATTCTAGTCATCCATGGATGGGATGCAACACATTTCTCTCAGTTTTGAGCAGAAAGCGATATTATTCTTTGCGTGTATTTTATTAAGAGAACCAACCCATTAGTTCACTTATCTCAGTGAGACTAAATTTTAATTCAAAAGTTATTATTTGAGTAAGAATTACTTCAGATATATATATCACATTGCTTCATTTATACTTTATTTTGGAGTCAACATTTTTATCATTCAGGACTTCAAAGTTAAATTTAAAATGTTTCTATTATGCATTGAAAAAAGGGTTTCATGGGAACAGTAAGTTTAAGAACCATTTATTTAGAGAATTAGTTAACAAATTATTTATATATTGTAAGTTTTCAAAGAAGATGTATTCAAAAAAAAACAAAAAAATTATCGAAATAATATATTTGATATTAAGGTGTCCGACTACCCTAAAAATGTGAATTTTGTCAAAAATGGACAAACTTTTTTATGATTTTATTTTATGGGCCATCTTATTAGCTTTATAAAAATACCAAGTTTATCATTTTCCGTTCACTAGAACAAAAACTACAAGTGTTTTAGTAAAAGCAGATGCCATTACTTGAAGCAAGATGTTTAAAACGCGTTTGACTCGAAATGTGATTTTTTGAAAATAATCAAACGGGTTCAGCGATTGCTAAAAAGGTTTTGAACATAATAAACTGAAATTTTTTCTTTAAGTTCTGTATAATAGTAGAATTGTTTTAACCTTCAGATGTATCAATCAGTGTTTTATTAGAAAATTTACAGTCTCTTATGTGAATATAATCACTGTGTGTCTTTTTAAGCATTTTCATATAGTAACCGAGATAAAGTGCTCTAGTTTTTGTAAAAAAGAAAATATCTCTTATCCTGAAGGTCATTTCAAAACTGAATAATATAGCAACACATTAGATTGAAAAAAAAAATGAAAATTTGTTCCAAAACCTTTGGTGCAGAATGGGCCGCGTTTAGGCTATGTTTTGTCAATTTTTACCTATTTTTTCCCATTTTAGTAATAATGATTTCTTTTTCTCTTCTTAATTTTAGCACATTTTTCTTAAAATGCACTAAACAAATCTAAAAATAACAAAAATATCCCCATACCTCCTTTTTTTAAAAAAAAAAGTTGTCGCAACCAGTCGGATACCTTGAAAGCAAACAAGAATATAAATTGTTAAATTGTTTTTTGTTTTACTTTCTTTCCTTTTTTTTACTGCTAACTTATTAAATGAAACGTATACAAGGTTTTTCCTTAAGTAAATTTGCTTTTTAAAGTAAGATATTTTATAATGAAAATTCACTGAGAGGCATCAGCAATATTCATAATCAGTATTTAAAATTTAAATTAAACGATTGACTCGATCTGTTGATTTATGCAATAATTTTATCTCTAAGAGGTAGCGCGTGCCGTAATTCGTGTGCTCTTTTCTGTCAGTGGACTCGTGTATAAAAAAAATAAGTTAAAAAGCATTGAGATTCTTTCAAGTGACTAGTTTCGGAACTGTGATTTTGAAAAAGCAGAAAAAAAGAATACATTTTTTGAAATGTGTTGTCAGTACAATTTGAATATACATATAAAGTTCTTTTAAGAAGGGGGGGGGGATTTAAATGTAATTGTTTGTCAAAAAATGAAGAAAAATTGACCTATTTTCTCTTCTTTTGGGGAAAATGCTTCAAAAATCATAATATTTAGCCCATACATGTACCCGTTTTATTCGCAGAATTCACTCTTTTCTTAATTGCGCAAAACTTTTGATATTCGATTTTGAAATCGAGACGAGTTCTTTCTTGTGTTCTTTTTTTATAAGGTTATGGTTACCTGTAGTGACCCCTTACACTATTACCTTCCTGCCTATCTGAAAACCCGGCTGGATCTGTAGGCGGACTTAAGTGATCAAAAGACATAATTCCAATTCAAACTGATTTATTGATGCTTATCGTTTTATAAGATCAGACACAACACAATTCTAATTAAGATAAATAAACTAGAGTGGAGTGAAGGGTGGGAAGCAATAGAAGCGGATAATACAGAACTTCAACTGAATCTAGGAAAGCTTAAACGCGCACAACTACAACTACGCCTCACAATAATAATCGGGTTTTCTTAATCAAAGTCACTAACCTAATATTTTACTGCTGCGGTTCCTTCGTGACGAACTTCATGCACTTTATTTTGCTGGATGAATTGAGGAAGACTCCACGCTCGGTAATAGTGAATTTCACTATTTTAAATCCGCTTCTCTTCGCGTACATCAGCACGTATCAGGCTCGCTTAGCTTGTAAACAACTAAGTGTCGACTTCTCGATCTTTAATTCACTTGAGTTCTCCCTTCCTCTTACTTAGCTCCCTTCAACTCACGAAAACCGTCTTTATATAATATTCCTTATTTACATAAATCACGCCTGGCTCTCGATGAAGATTGGTTGAAATAAATAATTCACCAATAGTATGATTGGTCACCAATAGTAGGTCACCACAAGGTCACCAATAGTATGATTGACTGCATTGATATTTTAAACAGTATTCATTTTTCCGTACCAGCCAGAGATCAGAGGAACTATTTCTTGTTCGAGGGTAGGTTATTCAGATGCGATTACATAAATCATTTCTCACTGTATACATTTTATAAAATTTTCAACAGGTTTTCTGAGGAGCTCAATGTTTTTAAATGTAAAGTTATACAACTCTTGATTCTTAATATGCATTTATTTTTATTCTCATTTTTTTTAATATTGTAAGTGTGGTGTTTATAGTGTTTTTTTCCATAATGTGTGTGTGTTTTTTTTAACTGTTTATACCTCTTCAATTGTGTTTGGTTCATACACGCTGTAACTGAGGTTTTATCTGTAGTATGCATTTCTAATAAATAAGTTAATTAATATAGCTAGGACTTCTCTACCGGTTGTGAGCTAAGATTTTTGAAAAAATCACATTATTTTCAGTGTTATGAGATCAATTTCGAAATAATAAATGTTTTTTTTGTTAAAAGTGGATAAAGTTATATATATATATATATAACTAAATCCACTTCTAAATTATATATTCCAAATATCTTGGTTCCAACACGTTATAGGAGTCCTAGATATATGCAGTCAAAATATTATTACTATAGAGCCTTTTTTCTTAAAAGGAAAATGTTTCGAAAATGTTAAGTCTTTTCTTCATTTTTTTGCCAAAAAATGTACTTAAATAATTTTTTTCTGTTTTTCTTAAGACAACTCATACGTACATTCCAATTTAACTGACAGCAAAAATTCCAGAAATTATTCCGCTTTTTCAAAATAAGGGTTCCGAGCGTAATCAGTCAAGGCATTTTATTTCAGTATAATTTCTTAAAAATTCCAGAACATTCACAAATTCGTATTGTTCATATGTTTGTATTCGTATTAGTATACATCATCTTCGTACAAGTAAAACTGATTTTAAAAGAAACGTTATTAAGTATTAAACTAGACTATGCTGCCTTTAAAAGGTTCCTTTTTAGAAAATGTAAAATACTAGTTTTGTGCTTGTCCCACATCCCCTATTTTTAAATGAAGGAACAACTTTCTATTTAAGAATATTTGAATTAATTTTGAGATCAATGCATTGTGTCTTTTTAAATGTATTCAGCCTCGGAATTTTTATGTTCTTGTTGGTACTCAATTTAATCTAAGCTCGACTTTCTGTTAATTAACTTCTATTCATTGTCTTTTTCAAGGAAATGATGGAACTTAAATTTTTAACTTACTGTAAAATCCAGTTCACAACGCCCACCCACAGTTTCAAGCTGGATTTTCAGGTGTGTTCACCGCCCTTTTTCTAAAGAATCCAGAAATGTACGTGGGAAAGACTCTTATGTTTTCAAGTCAACAAATTATCCCAAAGACTTCAGGGAAAATAGTACACTTCTAGAATGTACAACCCTTTAAATTCATAAAGAATGTCATTTTTAAAAAGAAAAAGAAAAAATATATTTTGTTACTCTTTTCATCTCTCTTTCCACATTTTCGAAGCTCTTGTTTTCGTACCGCGTGCATCCGTCCATTTGGATCTTACCTTTTGTGTTGAAAATCGGAATTTACGATAGGTTTTACTCGAATCGATAAATACTTTCATAAACAGCAAAATAAAAGTGTGTGAATATGTTTACTTTTACCAGTGTACCTATGTATGAAATTTAGCAGCATAAAAGGGGTACACAAGTTAAATTTGTTTATGTAGTATAATAACGAATGGTACACACACGACAGACATTTGAATAAATAAAAATTTAATAACAGTTTACTACTTATTAGGAAAATTGAATTAAAGCTTTATTCTTAAAGGTTTTTTTTAGAAGACTTTTGAAAATTAGATGAGTTTTAGTATAACCAAGTTTTAACAAATTTAAATAAATTGTATTGGGAAAAAAATAAAATCGCAATTTTTGGAAATTGTCGATGCTTTATAATTAATAAGAAAATATTTTAAAACCAATTCAACTGGAATTTTTCAGGAACGAAACGAGAGTAACGATTTTGAGGCCGAATTCTTAACGCCTCATAAAAGCTTATGTGAAGTGGCCGCGGTGAGTGACTGTGAAGTTTAATGACGCAAGCGCCAATTTTGGCCAAACTGCTCCAAAAGTGGCCGCGGTAGCCAAATGATCACGGTCACGAGTTCTGGTGTTTCTGAAGACCACTGTGCAGAGTCTTGTTAAATCTGTTTCATGAATCATGAGTTTAGGTGTAGCCCTCATTACTAGAACAAGGCTCCAAATTAATTGCAAGGTCTGTCACCAATAAGACCACACGCTGTTTAAGGGTACGACAATAAGGAAAAAATCTCAAACCACACACAAATCAGCTTTATTGTGAATGACGGCCATAGCTTATGTTGTTTGTGAATACTGTATCCGACTGGTTACAACTTTTTAAAAAAAATTTTTTTAAAGGAGATATGGGGATTTTTCTTTGTTATTATTAGATTTGTTTAGTGCATTTTAAGAACAATGTGCTAAAATTAAGAAGAGAAAAAGAAATTATTAATACTAAAATGGGAAAAAATAGGTAAAAATTGACAAAAAATAGAATAAACGCGGCCCATTCTGCACCAAAGGTTTAGGAACAAATTTTCAATTTTTTCAATCTAATGTGTCGCTATATTATTCATTTTTGAAACAACCTTCAGATAAGAGATATTTTCTTTTTTACAATAACTAGAGCACTTTATCTCGGATACTATATGAAAATGCTTAAAAAAAAAACAGTGATTATATTCACATAAGGGACTGTAAATTTTTTAATAAATCAGTGATTCATACATCTGAAGGTTAAAATACTTCTACTGTTATACAGAACATACACAAAAAATTTCAGTTAATTATTTTCAAAACTTTTCGAGCCATCGCTGACTCCGTTTGAGAATTTAAAAAAAATCACATTACGAGTCAAACGCGTTTTAAAGTATGGCATCTTAGTTAAAGTAACGGCATATGCTTTTACTAAAACACTTGTAGTTTTTGTTCCAGTGAACAGAAAATGATAAACTTGGTATTTTTACAAAGCTAATAAGATGTCCCATAAAATAAATCATAAAAAAAATTTGTCAATTTTTGGCAAAATTCACAATTTTAGGGTAGTCGGATACCCTAAGGAAAATAATTAATATTTTTTTGTTTAATTCGCGTGTTTTTTTTAATAATATTTATTTTTCCTCTTCTATGAACAGGCTTCAAAACGTTGCTGACTGCAAAATTTTTTTTCAATACATTATACAAAAAGAAAAAAAAACAAGTATGTAAACTAAAGCATCACAAGTAATATAAAAAATAATAATAAGTCACAAGTGCTACTTAGGCCAACAAAGAAAAATTTTATTTTAGTTACTTATAGTTTAATTTTCCATTTTCTTTCTAAATAAGGTTTCGGACTATTATTTTTGTTTGTTTTTATTTATTCATCAATTAAATTTCATTATTCTAATAAAACTGTATAATATAAAGAGAAATCACATTCTCAGAAATTAGGCAATCCCAGCTGGGATCCGAACACTCGCCCTTCGGATTAGAACTCCAACGTGCTATCCATAGTGCTACAAGGACACACATCGAGTGTTTTTCCTTTTAATATATTGTTTTGGACTATTATTTTTGTTTGTTACTATTTATTCATTAATTAAATAAAATTAATGAATTAATATTTGAAAAAACTGTATTAACATCAAGTGTCATCCTCTACAAGTTTAAAAAATTGTATTTGAACTTGAGTGGATGAATAAAAAGTATTTTACTGATTGATTTTATTTAGGAATTGAAAAACAGTAACAAAAACATGCGCAGAGCCTCAGACGGACAAAAAAAATAAATTATATTTCATTCCAAAAGATCTTAACATACATACTCTTTTCACGAAACTTTCGAGAACTTTCTTTAATTACATGATTTCCTAGTTTCAGCATGCTGATGGGTCGGAACTGGCGGTTGATGCAATACTGTATCGTCCTACCACAAAATTTGATGACGCGGTACTTTTTTAGAACCAAAGTTGAAGATAAAATTATACTTCTCGTTTGGTGGGTAAATAAAAAGAACAAAGCAAAACGCGATAGCTTGGAGGGATTAGAACCATCATATGAAATAAAAAAATCTCTCTCAAAAAATTGAAGTTGATAATTATTAGAATAATATACACACAACACACACACATATATATATTTCTATATATATATATATAAAATATATAGATGGATGTGTGCGCTATTTCTTCAATAATAAAAAAAAAACCCAATTTACAGATTTAAAAGGGAAAAGTCATATTGAAGTGTTATAATAATAATAATAATAATAATAATAAATTCTATGGGACTTCTCTCTTTAAGGTAACTGATCCGTTCGAAGCCACCTTTAATTTCATTAGCGTATAAGTGAATGTTTTTTTTTTATTCCTACTATTAGCTCTCTCTCTCTATCCAATATATAAAATTCTCGTGTCACAGTGTTCGTAGCCAAACTCCTCCGAAACGACTAGACCAAATCTTATGAAGTTTTTTTGCGTATATTCAGTAGGTCTGAGAATAGGATGTAAACTATTTTTCATTCCGTTATTGCAATTAGTTGAGAAGATATTAATTAAAAACCTTAAAACCCCTGTCTGTTGTTTCGCTTGGCGTCGAAAATAGGTTTCGGGCCAGATGTGAAAATACTACTCGGTCAGAGAAAAAAGAAAACCCAGACCCAGAGAAAAATTACAGAAGATAAATACATCACTTTCATTTAGGGAAGTAGTAAATAATATATTTCTGTTGAGCTTTATTCCATGTGAAAGAGTTTTATGATATTTCGAAAAGCACAGATGGTTGAAGGGTTATTAAAATTTATTTTTTATGAATATGCTGAAACATATAAAACATAATGAAAAACGTTTTACAGCAGTGATCGTAGCAGTGATGCTTATTTTACTTTATCAGTGCAACTCTCATACTAAGTAGATTCTTATACTAAATGTATCATCAATTTGAAGTGCTAGAATTATTTCTTCCAATTTTGCTCAAGATAGTTCTTACGTTAAAACTACGTGTCCCGAGCTCTCGCCAACAACTATTGTGTTACCTGTATAAACCATTTCTGCATATTTTCAGACATTTCGAGTTATTATTTATTATTTTTTTTATTAAACTCCAATTGATAAAACTGTAATACTTAGTGAGCTCAAAATTTCGGGAATAATTTTCAATGTAAAGAGAAATATATACGTATTTTATAATTGTGAAAGGTAGAGGGAAAATAATAAAAGAACAGATACATTATCTGAATACTGTTTTCTAGCATTAAGTAGTTCAATTTGATCTATTTGTGTGTTTTGTACAGTAAATAATGCCAGCAAGACGCAAAGGGTCTGATTTAGGCCATCGAATTATTAAATCTACAGCCACGCAAAATTGAAGAGCTCAAAGAACAAACGAACAAATCCAACAGGGTAATGAAGATAATGTTATTTTTTAATTGTCATAATTTGTGATAGAGATGTAATTTGAAATTTATTAGTTAAAATAATAAAAATACAAAAAATTCCAAAAAGGAATGTTTGATGCTTTGTTACTTTTATAAGCTGTCATCGCTCACAACGCATCATTCCTCTTTCAGTCATATACCACATCCCCACACACTTACAATGAGTTAGTTATTTTTTATTTGACTACCAAAATATTCACTAGAAATAATTTATTTGGCAAAACAATGTTTGCCGGGTCAGCTAGTATATATATATTGTTATGATTTTGGTATTTAAAATGTGTTTATAATGTTAAATTATGTCAAAATTACCATTCTGCTTGAAAAATAGTGGAGGATTAATGTTCATTGCATGTAAACATGTGAATTAGATCAATTGCTATGGGACCTTGTAAATAACATGGGGCTCTTTGGGTATCTCGCCAAATTGGCGAGATATCGTTTAGTTGGCGACAGTTTTGGTAACTTATTTTGTCGCCAAATTTGTCGCCAAGTATCGCCAAATTTGGCGATATTTGATGACTTCCGGTTCCGACTTCCGGTTCACCTATTTTCTGGAATGTTCTACCACTTTCGCCGTGTCTATATAAGGCATACTGAAATGCAACATGAGTTGTTGTTATTCAGATTTCTTGAAGCTCAGACGCGCCGGCAGCCTCTGTTACTTTACGGGTGATTCCGTCGTGATTTATGCCGAAGAGAGTACGAAAGCCTACGGCTTGGCATTTGATCTACTTCCCGCTGGATCAGTACATTGCGTTGTGTTACTGTTGTGTTATATTACTGTGACTTCGGCTGTTCTTATGCCTTTCTGAAAATTGTATTCTTCATTGGGCTGATAATAAAGAACTATTTTATCGCTGTCCTGATTAAAGTCTATTCAATCCCTGAACCCAACAGTGAAATTCGTTACAATATATATATTTATCTTATTCAAATTTTCAATCGTCAATAAAATACTTTCTATTCATTCCATCACAAGTTGAAATAAATTTTTTTAAACTTATACTGGATAACATTTGATGTTAATACAATTTTTTTCAAATATTAATTCATTAATTAACAGTTAATTAATTAAATATAAATTAATTACCGTTATCCGACGCCAACTTAGATTCGTCTCCATTGTTATAATAATGTTACCATTAAAACAATGACAAAAGTTGGCGTCAAAAGTCACTTTTCAGCCAATTTAGCCAAACCGGGTGTGCATTATTACAACGATGCAAACAGTTCATGCTCTTTTTTCAATTCCTACTAGTAGTCCACTCTCTCCCTATATATATATATATATTACCTTAAAATGGCTATTAAATACGGAATGCCGATAGAAGCATTCAATCAATTTAGATCTCTTGTAGCAATAGAAATTGGAAATTTGGATTTCAACGTTGAAAATGAAATTATGTATAAAGACCTTAAAGTATCGATAGATAATATTCAAAAGGATTTCGGGATAACTTATGTTGATAAAGTCTCTGCTAATTATGCAATAATATGTAAATATTTTTATAGTAAATTATTAAGTGATCATATTTTAAAGAATAATGCATTTCAAAAGTCGATTCACAGCAATAGAGAAGATGATAATTGTCTTTTGGCTTTAAACAAAAGATTAAATATTCATCTCAAAACTATTAAATACCCACGAATTTTTTTAACACCAAAAATCCAATAAAATTCCGTAGTATTACTAATGGGTATAATACATATATAACGAAGTCTGGGAAGATTTTACAATCCCTTCTTCAAAATACTATCGATGGCTTTCAACACACAGCAATAATTAAAAATAGCTTAGAGATTGTTAGAGTCACGAAGGATATGACAGTTTTTTCCATGCACGGCTTTGACTTCGAGGACCTTTTTAATTCTATTGATATAGATTATATGATTAGAGTTCTACATTTAATTTATGATAAATATGAATTGCATAATTCAATGAAAAAGGAAAAATTTGATATCCTGGTTAATCTGGTTTTACAAGAAAATTTCAAAGCATTTGATCAAAATCTTTTTAAACAGATCAGAGGATTACCTCAGGGTGGTCCTGCCAGTAATAGTTTAGCTAACCTATATTTACATTTTTTTGAAATTGATCATATTTTTGATGAATCTTTCTTACTATACCGTTATATAGATGATATAATAATTTTTGGTAAAAATAGTGAATTCAAACCTAATATTATGTTCTACCCTGACAATCTCAACCTTCTTAAAACTAATTTTAACTCTAATATGGTTGAATTCCTAGATTTAGGCTTGCATCTTATTGACAATAGAGTAGTCTGTAACATTTATGACAAAAGAGATTCTTTTAGTTTCCATGTAATTAAAATTCCTGTATGGAACAGCAATTTGCATCTATCAATTTACAGAAATATTGTTTTGAATTTTTTACTTAGGAATGATAACTTAACTACCAACAAAATAGATAAATTTAATAATATCAAGAAATTCTTCCAATGCTGCTTAGATCATGACTATCCTTTTAACTTCTTAAGAACATATATTCATCACAAATACATTAATCGTCTTGCTATTTCTGATTTCAAAACCACCATACAACAATAGGATTTCAAAGTCAGCATTTTAGTGGTTTTGCTGTGAAGATTCTGTTTTAACACTCTTCACACAGTTTATTTTTTAAACACCCTTCTTAAAAATCCTATAAAATGAAAAATTTCTACATTTTTAGCAACCAAACCAAATTTCTACATTTTGACAACCAACCAATTTTCTAAATTTGTGACAACCAACCAAGTTATAGCCTACCAAACTTGAATGTGGTCTTTCTTGGCGTCTTCCTTACAAGCTGGTATAAAGGATGCGTTTAAGTGCAATTTAGATTTTTATCACAACATATAAAAGCTTTCCATCGGTTTCAAGAGTGTTGGATCTCCTGGAATAAGCTCTGTGAGCAGAAGTTTTAAAATCTTTTTGGAAGAATCCTTTTACTGGGTAATTCTTTTGATATTTTTCTGCTTAAACATTTTGAGAGAATTTTTTGCTTATTAGTAGTCGGTTGTTCTTTCATATTTCTATGAGATTTTTTATTCTTTGGATTTTTTATACTTTGGATTTTTTATACTTGGAATTTTTATACTTTAAATTTCTATTTATTTTATTTTGGTCTTTCCTACCGAGTTGCAAAGGGGGAAGGTTGGCGCCTTCAAACTAGTTTAACCCCACTTATTCGGTCCTAAGTCCGAAATTGCATTTTGACTCGCTAGGTTCTTATTTGTATTTCATTAGATTTGATCTTAATTTTTTCCCCCTGTTATGTTCTATATTTTATATAAATTTCTTCCGTATATATATATATATATATATATATATATATATATATATATATATCGTTCAAATTTTCAATCGTTAATAAAATACTTTCTATTCATCCATTCAAAGTAGGAATAGACTTACATTTTTTTTTTATATATTACTTGTTTTGAGTTGTTATTTAATGTGAGTTGAACTAAAATACACATATAAAGTTGTTTTAAGATTATTACTGCAATAAAAAATTATTTCAATGCAATTTTTGGGCTGAAAATGAAGAGAGAAGGATTTTTTCAGAACATTCACCCTTCATATAAAATTTTTCTATAATAATAATATTTTGCTTACATATAGCCAAAAATTCTTTACAGAGCCGGATCTCTGATTTTTGAGATGCCCAATTTAAGATTTAAAATATCAGAGTAAAGGAATTTTAAGGGGAAAAAAAAAACTTTACTATTTTTTGTTTGAGCGTAACTCTGAAAATAAGATGAATTTTTCAAAACTCTTATTTCAGTCTCTGTTTAGAAGTCCATAGTATATATATGCAAAATATTATTATCCAAGGATTTTCATAAAATTAGAATGTTTTAAAAAACATGTCATTCTTTTTTTTTTTTCTTTTTCTTGACCAAATAATTGCATTCAGGGACTGGATTCGAATCCCGGAGAAGGCATAGATGTTTGTGTTGTAATCCTTTCTCTTCTGTCTGTGTTGTTTACCCCCGTGTTATACGTTCGGTGGTGCACGGGGTTTATAAATGTTAAAAAAAAAAAAAAAAAAAAATTGCATTTAAATAGTTTTTATCTTGTAATAATATTCTTAAAACCATTTATGTGGGTTGTAATTCAAGTGATACTAAATTTCACAGTTTTCCAAAATCACGTAGTTAGTTACCACATTCTGAAATTTAATCACTACTCCCCTGCAAGGAAATATGCTTGTTAACCCGGGAGCGGTCGCGTGGGATACAGTCGCCCCAGGCTCACGAAACCTTTAAGTCTGGGAAAACTGTTTATTTGTTACCAATGACTTTGTCAGTATCCTCCTATATGACAGTCTTCATGGGAATTGAAATATATTTTTCGTCTTCCTCTATTTTGTGAGTGGGAAACGTTTTTTTACAATCTTAAAGTACTTGTTTTGATTGAGTTCCCCGCGCGACCACTTTTGTTCCAAAATATTTTCTACAAACATGCTACATTTTCCCCTGTGAACGACTTAGTCCTTTTGATTGCTGTGCTCTCATTATGGATTAAAAATGTAAATGAACAGAATAAAAAAAAAGAAATTGGCGGCCACGATCTTTGTTGGATGAAGTTGAAACTGATCAAGAAAGGATGAAATAATGGATATTAATTAGGATAGCGAAAGTCAATTTTTGAGAAAAATGATGAACATGAAACGTTGGAGTTGAAAGAGAAATTTTGCAAATGCTACCTAAAAAAACACCACCAAGAAAGATATGAAGCCACAAGTGTACCACAAGACACATTTCGCCCTGTCAAAAAGACAGTAGCAAGAATAAATTAAACATGTTATTTGTCGATCCTCAAAGAACAGTATAACTTGAACAAAATACGACAGTTTTGCGTACAAATATCATTTCTGTAATTATAGCGAAAAGTGTCCATAATTGTATCCTTTATTTAAGCAAACGCACTTTTAGAACATTTTGATTCCGTTTGATTGGATTTTTTCTGGAATTATCAAAGAAAAATTTAAAAGTCCTTGAAAGTCTGTAAGTATACTTTCTCTTATCATTTAATTATTCACAGGAAATACGATTTTTATAATGTACAATAAAAATAATTATAAAAAGAAGGATTGGGGTGACTGCGACGCACGCGCGACCACTAACATTAGTATCGAGTGCGCGCCTTCTCCCGGGTGAATGTAATAAACAGTTTCTGTTAGTAACAAATCGGAGCGTTCGAATTTTCTTCGGGTAGAGAAAGGCGAGTTGGAGCGAGTCGGTAACCCTCCCCGCGTCGGCAGCTCCTGAAGCAAGCGTTCACCCAGAGGAATAAAAAAAGGGGGAGTGTAGCTGTTTGGTGGGTCGAGAGGGTTGAGCGTCGTCCATTGTGTTGCTCTAGACAAATCATTATGAATATTAGAGAGAGGACTTCCATTTATCATCCGAGTTCGAGTGCAGCACTAATCACCAGCTGGGGACTGCGTGTCATTTATAACTGTCCACAAAATTAAGGGATCGTCTCAACATCTCGCGTTCGACGACAAGTGATCGCCAGAAGTGCGATGGAACAGCGATTCTCACCTCCGGCACTTTAGTGTGCCGCCAAATTGTTTTAAAATTATTTACTATACTCTGAGAATGTAGACTCCAGAACCGAATCTTTTGGCCGTTTTATAGAAATAATGAAATTGTTATGAACCATTTGACAACACGAGAGTTTCATCCATTACTTCCCAAGTTTAGATAGAAAAAAAATGGCAGTAATAGAAACTGCCGATAGAAGTGAAAACTTAGAACTTTTAGTATTAAAATTTGAAATTTCATAATGTTTGAATCAAAATTATCAACATCAATCTAGTTTTCACATCTATTGACACTCCGAGCAACAACTAAATGTATGTTTATATGGTTTTTTTTATTATTCAAATAGATTACGGGCTGTACAAGATCATGACAAAATATAAATACAATTCAATTGAAATTACAATTAATATACAATCATATTATTTATGGATACTATTTGTATTTACTTCAATTTCAATGTACTTGATTTTTAACACTTTAATTGTTTGCATCATTAATTTCAATAATTCTTAGACTTTTTGTACTTTCAAATACTTCATTTTGTTTTAAAAAAGATGCAATAGGCTTATGGTAACTATAGTAAGAAAGGAAAATGTTTGATTCAAACTTATCTAAGCATCGCGTAAAAAGCGCATCGATCGTCGTTTTACATTTTGTAGTACTCGTTTTGGAGTTTTCGATCAATGAACATATTTAAATAAAGTGTTTCATTTAGAAATTCAATTAGTGGTAGATTTTTATCATCTGCAAAGTTAATATTGAAGTCTCCACTTAAAATTATTGGTACATTATGATATTTTTCGCCAAATCTTTTTTCGAGTATTTTAGAACCTTCTTTTGTATAAATCATCCAATTTTCGAATAAAAATGGTTGTATCTGTCTCATCGATTTTCCAGGCGAAATATAAACGGCAACCATAAACATGTATTGCCCATTGAACTTTTCACTAAATCCATTAAACTTCACTTATAAGAAAAACACAGCACTATACGCCAGCTGTATAACTACAGATATACTGCTAGAAGCATGTCGGACGAGATTTCACCCATCCAAAAAGTGTCTAAGGCGAACAGCACACTGCGTGTGCGTCAGTCAGAGCATGTCGGTGACGCGAACTCATAAGATTTTCCCCTACCAAAAAGTGCCCAACGCCGCTAAAAAGTTTTCGCTTCAAAAAATTTGATTGTGAATCCATTTGTAGTAACGGATCCATCTGTAAAAAAATTAACTTTGAATGTGGAGGACGAATGACTTCTCTCTGTAATGGTCAAGATCTAATTTCAAAACATTCCAAAGATTCAATGAATTCATTCTGGATTAAAATGAGTGGCGATTATATCGTAATAGCTAAAAAAGCTTTAAGAATATTGTTGCAATTTTCTACATTTTATTTGAGTAAATTCAGATTCTTAGCCTTAACAAATATAAAAATGAGAACTTTTAAATATAGATGAGATGAAATGAAAGAGCGGCATGACCATTTTTACGCCCAAATATAAACGAAATGATCAAAAATCATCAAGCTCAAAATCACATTAAATGTATTCTTATTACTAATTTGTGATTAATGACTCAATAAGCATTTTTCTGTCTTTAATCGTACCAATTATTTTATTTAACATTGAAAATTATTATCATAAACGATTTTATAAGTAAAATCCAGTGTTAAACTTATTTTATGGGCCGCAAAATTTTGAAATGGTTAAAAGTGTACCGCAGCAAAAAAAAAAAAAAAAAAAAAAAATTGAGAATCACAAACTAAATAGAATGTTGCCTTTCAAAGT
This sequence comes from Trichonephila clavata, assembly GCA_019973975.1. Lineage (NCBI taxonomy): Eukaryota > Metazoa > Arthropoda > Arachnida > Araneae > Nephilidae > Trichonephila > Trichonephila clavata. Next base: position 274,928 of record BMAO01004546.1, read on the forward strand.
AGATTTTTATTTAAGGAAATTTGATTGCCATAGCTTAATGATCTGTTTTTTGACAAATGTTTAAGGATGGTTCGTATATTCGACTATGGAAACATTGATATTTTCAGACATAAGAATGCATATATACCGCTATTTTATATACAATATGTACCTCTTATTTAAAAAATTACACATTCTTTCTTTCATTATAGGATAACATACAATTTTAGTCATAATCGCCTTCCGTTATATATATATATATATATATATATATATATATATAAAATAAAAGAAGGATCCTAAGGCCAGAAGTTTGCTTTAGTACTACTGTGGCTAAGACTTTATTCTATCATGGCTATAGTTATCTTAGGTTTATAACTATTTTGAGTATATATTTGAAATTTATATATATATATATCTTTAGGAATATCATCTAATTCTGTTTGTTATTCACTATCACTGTTACGCAGTTCCATAAATAGATAATCATCTTTCATTCCATCTATATTGTTCGATGTATCACATTTTTAAAGAATTTATGAATTAGATCGGGATTATTTTATTACTCCATGCTTTTATTGTCCACTCACACACCTATATTTCTAGACTGGCATGACGTATTTCGCCTCCTTGTGGAGTCCCTTCAACATCCAGATCTTTTCTAATACCTCTTTAAGGTTTCAGTTCCTAGAAGTAAACCATTGTACCAAAAACTGGTATAAAATTTCAAATAAAGGACTTGAAAAGATTAAAACGTTTCAGCTTTCCTTGTGAAAAGCGGGTGCGGTGGAATATGCGGTGCATAGCAAAAGTTTAGAATAGTGACCCAAATTAAATGATTGGATGGAAGCACTTGATTTCATTAATCATGTGACAGTGACGTCACATGTATTTATAAATTGATTGGTTGGTAACACGTAATTGCAGTTGTTATACGACGATGACGTCGGATGAATTCGACCCATTCGCACTCTCTGCATCAGTTTTCGATATTTTTTTTAGCAATGGACAAAGTTATGCAATACTTTCATTTAAGGTATCCGACTGGTTGCGACAGCTTTTTTTTTTTTAAAAAAAGGAGATATGGGGAGTTTTTTGTTATTTTTAGATTTGTTTAGTGCATTTTAAGAAAAATGTGCTAAAACTAAGAAGAGAAAAAGAAATTATTATTACTATAATGGAAAAAAATAGGTAAAAATGGACAAAAAATAGCATAAACGTGGCCCATTCTAAACCAAAGGTTTATAAACAAATTTTCAATTTTTTCAATTTAATGTGTCGCTATATTATTCATTTTTGAAATGCTCTTCAGGATAAGAGATATTTTCTTTTTTACAATAACTAGAGCACTTTATCTCGGTTACTATATGAAAATGATTAAAAAGGCAGTCATTATATTTACATAAGGGACTGTAACTTTTGTAATAAAACAGTGATGGATACGTCTGAAGGTTTAAACAATTCTACTATTATACAGACTTTCAGAAACAATTTTAGTTAATTATATTCAAAACTTTTTGAGCCATCGCTGACCCCGCTTGATTATTTTCAAAAAATCACATTTCGAGTCAAACGCGTTTCAAAAAGTATGACATCTTTCTTAAAGTAATGGCATCTGCTTTTACTAAAACACTTGTAGTGTTTGTTCTAGTGAACGGAAAATTATAAACTTGATATTTTTATAAAGCTATTAAGATGGCCCATAAAATAAAATCATAAAAAAAAATTTGTCAATTTTTGGCAAAATTCACAGTTTTAGGGTAGCGGATACCTTAAGGAAATTAAAAATAATACTCTAACATGACATTCTTTTTGAAAGTATTTTGAAAATTTCTTCAAGTCAGGTAATAGAGTGGAGTATTACATCCTTTAAAATTAAATTCACAAGTATAAGTAAAAAAAAACAACAAAAATGAATAAAGATAGATAATTTTGGAAAGTATCCCTCTTTAGGGTGTTTTTGGAATTTTTTTTAAAGATCTACTTTATAAATATACTACAGAAGGCGTTTAAAATATGCCCCATTCAAAAGGAAAACATTGGATAATTTCGATGAGAAATATTAACACTAGATTTACGGAAGTTGCTTACATATCTGTTTTTACTGAAGTGAGCCAATTTAACTCATACAAGAAAATTGAAGTTTTTTGCAAAGAAAATAGTTCCAAATCAATTTAAACGAAGGATTTATTATTAAAAAATTCATTGAAACAATTTTTCACATATATATTCTGTTTTTTGAAATAAATTTCCCACAAACATTGCTATTACATTTAGCACAGAGGTACTATCTATTCTATTGCATTTGTTGCTATCTATTCTATTGACATCTATTTCTATTGCATAATTCTTGTGAACTTGACAATTTTTCCGTGCGTCAGTAGTATTAATTTTTGTCATTGGAATGGAAGTGTTCTCGACTTCTCTATATTTACTTCTCAGCTTTTCAGCCAATTGAAAAATAAAATATTTTCATAAATAATGTACTTTTCGTTCAATGTTTCCCATAAATTCTTATCAGCAGCTTTTTCGGCTGAAATTTCTTTATCAGAAGATGTATTGATAGTGTCTAAATCACATTTAGGTTCAAAATCAGAAATAATAACACTGGCTCTTTTTTTTGTTGCTAGGAGCTATAACAAAGAGCTTCATTTTCACTGCTTGAAAATTCAATTTTATTGACTTCCACCTCTGATTCAATTTCGTTATCCCATTGGTCTATATCAGTTGCATCCGATTCATTATCTGATGGGTCCTTTTGTATTTTGATTAGTTTTTTCAATAAAAGAAAATTTTTCTGTTTTTTCCCCCGTAATAGCAGCTTTAGATAATCAGATAAAATAAATATCAATTGTAATACCTTTTACGGATAAATTACGTTTGTGAATCCAATTTTTCTTGTAAAAAATGAATTTTAGAAAATGATATATTATTTCATAAGAAATGTACGCGATCGAACTAATAACAGAAATAATAATGCAGTGGAGTATCGAAAAAAAGTGACGATGGCTCTGACATACACACAAATATTATATGTAAGGAATACAAAATGAGTGCTACTTGATTGTTGTCCAGGCCTGATAGGAGCAATACATTTTAACTGTTAAATCATGCTACGAGTCAAACTGGCTCTCAACCCTAAAAATAGGTACACCCCATTCGATAATGCTAAATGAAGGGGTCTGCGGGGAATCAACATTTACATGTATTCCCTTACTTCACTAAAAACCAGCGTTATGTTTTTTAAAAAAATAATATTAAAGTTATATATATAGTAATCAAATTTTTAATGCGTCCAATTGGCTCAGCCCATAAATCTAGTGTTAAGAAAGATCATGTTAGACATTTGGAAAAGATTCACGCAGAAATTTATTTTAGGATCCGAATTCTTATGGTGTCCTTAAGTTTTTCCAATCCCGCACCATGATCTCAAGTAAATAAACGGATTCAAACCCGACCTTTTTTGAGAGTTTCTTGATTTGTGGTTGGCAACAACTGCAATGCAAGTTTAACTGTTTTATACTTGGCTCGTGTTAAAGAGACCGAAGTTGGTTGAGATATGATCGTCGGTTTCAGACGGAATGTGAGAAGTGATTAAGCTCTTCGACTGAAGACACGTTAGACGTATGCAACTGGTTTGTTGCTTCGCTTTTTTTAAGATGTTTCGATCAATTCTATTAGATGTTAGACCAGGCATGTCAAACTCATTTGATATCACAGGCCACATGAACTATTTTATATTAAGCTGAGGGCCGTTTTTTTCAATGTTTAAAAAATTAATTAAACAAGATTTATAGAATGATTATATTCTTATTTATAAAAATCAATGTATTACATATTATACATACATAATCATTTAATATTTCCTTTTATTTTTTAAATATACATGTTTTATATTGTTTTATTAAAAAACAAAAATAAAAGTTGTAATATGAAATACAATTTAATATTTCTTTTATAAGATATTTAACATCATTTGTTTTCACTCAACGCAAATCGTCAAAACTTGGTTGAACATATTGAGCTGATGTAATTTTTAAAAAAGTGATAAATGTTTATCATTTAATCTTGATCTTTCATAAGTTTTATTATTTTTTTTTAAAGTTTTTCGCATAAATAAATGTTTCCAATCATAGCCATTCATTATACACGTAACAAATGATAAAATTTTAATAAACCGATCTACAGATGAATATGCATACAAATCTAGAGTTTCAACTTACAAACGTTTTTGCTTCAGCAAAGAATCACAAAAGATTTCAATTAATTCCATTTGTTAGTTTTCATTAACAATTTCAATATCGATAGATAGATGTGAAGTTAAAAATTAAATTGTAATTCAAAATTTTTAAAATTTAGAAAATATTCGATCAAATTCCATCTGTAACAATTTAATTTGGTGAGAATATTCTGTAAATTCTAATTTAAGTGATTTAATCAATGAATTTTGAAAGCTTTCAAAGAGAGAAGTTTTCTCTTTATGTTTGTAATAATTTTTGTTTCAAAGCGTTAATATCAAATAGCGTAGTAACAAAAAGATTTTTGCCTTGAAACTTAAGTTGACTTGTAAGATCAACTAAGAAAGCCAGGGGTTTTCTCATTTGATACTTAATCTTTTAATTCAGAATCTTTTTCTTTTTTCATCTTTTCTCATCTTTTGATTCAGCATCTTTTTCTTCTTTTATCTTTTCTCATCTTTTAATTCAGCACATTCATAATTTTTTCTTTGCTTCCAAAAAAATAATAATTTTATCCAGAAAATTAAAAAATTATTTTAACACTTTATAACTCGAAATCCATTGAACTTTCGAATAATATGGTTGACCGATAAATTCACATTCTATATCTTCCAGAAATGAAGCAAATCGACGATGCTAAAGCCTACATACTGAATATAGTTACAATTTTATTAACTACTTTAAAACATGTCTAATATATCCAAGTTCATACCCAAGAACAGTACTTGATATGAAGTAATACAATGAAAATTTTTAAAGTTACCATGCTGTTTGCTTGTTTCTTTTAATCTCTCTGCTCCTTTAGTAGTACTGGTCACGGTAGGTGCGCTGTCAGTTGCAAGACAAACCAACTTTTCCCCCCCAAAGGACACTCTGTCTCAAAACATCTTTAAATGCATCAAAAATATCTATTATGAATAATAATACATGACTCGACTCTCTCGACTACAGTTCTCGACAATAATTCTCGACTATTTCATCACCTCTAATGGTTACAGAATTTCGACTTAAACTTACACTTCAAAATTTTTTGAATTTGTGCTGGACATAATACCATTTTTTTTTGCAAATCTAAGCCGCCATTGATTCTAAGCTCCACCCCCAAATTCTCAACAAATTTTTGTGAAAAATAAAAAATAGTATAAAAGGGTTTATCGATATCAAATTTTACGAAATTAAGATAAATTTAAAATAAGAACTAATGAGAAAGGAATAATGATTTATTTTATCAGCATTATAAACTTTTAATTACATGCATACCCCCGTTAATTGCTCTAAATACCCTATCCAACAAATTTCTTTCTCTTCGATTCTAAACCGTGCCCGATTTTCAGTAGCATTAACATTGGAAAAAAAAAAGCGGCTAAGATTCGAGTAAATATGGAAATTCCTCCGCTTTAATTAAGCATTCACTAATAAATTCTCCTTTAGTAAATGGTTTCGTCTGTACTTACGATTAAAAAAGTAATAATATATAATTAATTTAATGCAGTTGTATTGTCTTCAACAAATTTAGATGGCTGCCGTAGCTTAGCAGTCACACAGGGTAACGAACTCGAGTCATATGAGTTTGAGCCTTGTACCAATGAAGCTGACATTAAATATGTCAAGGTTAATTGGTGTGAAAGTTAGGAGAGGGGGTGCCAGTCCATGTGCCGACCTCGTCACTTAACCATGATCCGTCGCGAAACACCCTCGAGTAGCTGAACAGTGCGAAGTTAATGTTCTCACTCTCACTTCCTCTCTCAACAAATATAGTGAATACATTTTCTTTCCTTTTTTAAGAGTTAAGTTCAATTCCAACAACTCTTCTTCACAAAGTTTCGCAACATATTTGTGACAGTTTGTTTTTAGATTTGTGTCATAGTGCCTTCTAAAATTGTATTCCTTAGCAACTGAATTACAGTTTTTACATGTCAGGTACAATATTTTATTCTTGCTTTGGGCATAAAAGTAGTGCAGTTACCATTTTTCTTGAAAATTACGATGTTCATCGTCAGTTCACATTTCTTTACTCTGTTCTTGAAGTTTGATTATGTTTTTATTAAGTAACTTTTTAGTTTAATATGAATGAAAACCAAAATCCACTTTCATTCACAAACTATTAAGTAAGCCCTACATTTTGTCTTGGCAATCTTAGGGTTTTCAAATTTTAAAAAAATAATACTTCAACTGCTTCTGACGTCACGCTATTCGTCTCTCACTGATTGGACTCTTCAAAGAGAAATAAAAGTTGCACACACGATGAATCGTAATGCGATCTCTATAACAAATTATTTTCATAAATGCTTTTAGAATTTAATAAAAATATAATTTATTATATAGTAAAATTAAATGAGAAAAAACTTAATAAAATATTAAAAATAATTTGCATTTAAAGGCTATTTCTATAATTAAATAGGATTTTTTTTAAAAACTAGAGTAGATAACAGGTTAATTTTTTTGTAAATTTTAAACAGTTTAACGGAAATATAAAGTTTAAAATTAAAAAAAAAACCTTAAAAATCCTGATTTTGTAAAATGTCTTCGCGGGCCGCAACCTATTCACTGGCGGGCCGCGTGTTTGACATGTCTGTGTTAGACAGTAGAAGGAAAGGTTCGAATCGGTTGACCGAAGTCTGGTAATATTATTTTTCTGATAACTATGTTTTTAACATTCAACTTATTATTTTGATTGCTCCAGTAACGAGCCTGTTGACTTGATCCTTAATTAAACAATAAAAGATATATTTAATGAAACTGCTTTCATATTATGCCTCCTCGACATAAAATTTCGCTGTCAAACTTTGCTAAAGTTTGGGTCAGTTTACCCTGAAGAATGTAACAGATCTGATGTATCAAATTTGAATTGACCCGATCCAATCAAGATCTTATAAGGATAAAAAACAGATATGATCCGAATACAAAAGTTAAAGTTTAAAAATGTTATTCATGAAAAATAGGACTCGTTTGGAAAAAGGAAATTCGATCATTTGGGATATGACCTATTCGTCCCTTCTGTCCACTTCAAAATTCGCAAATTCAAGTCAGCGATTCGGGGTTCAAAGCTAAATTTTAAAAAAAAAATCATTCAATATTAATATTTAAACAAAATTTCATTAACGGAAGAATTGAACTGAATTTTATCTTATTCACCTTTAATTATGAGATTATGAACTTGAAAACGTAATGTAATACTTTAAGTAATGCCTTACTTAGTCAAACCCTTAAATGATTGTTTCTCCAAAGGCCGCCTTACATTCAAAACAGTAATGATTAATTTGTTTGCTCTAGATCAGCGGTCGCGAAACTTGTGAAATTTGTCAAGTACCAACATTTAAAAGCTCTTATATTTGTGTGTTGTTTCTAAACTTATATTTCTAGTAAATAGGAACTCAATTTTAATTGAACTGTATATAATAGAAAGAAACTGAAATTGAATTATACATGGGAAAGTGTAGTTGTAGTAAATAACAAATATAACAGATTTTTTTTATGACCTTAAATGAGGAGGATGTCACAAACAAGTTTTTTTTGTGTTGGAAGAGCAGGTAGTGGCTGCCATTCGCGGTGTCTAAGTGCTCCTCGGTGAGTCTGTTTTTGTACTTATATTTAATAAATTAATACAAAAGTTTTCAGACATGTAGAGCTGAACAATGTCTTCACTTTAAGATAAACCTGGACCACAAAAATGCGCCTTTTTGCTTAGGAACAAGAGGCCCAAATATTTTTAGAGTTTGATGAAAGCGATTTTACAGATAAATCCTTTGCAAAAATTAATGAGTACCCCGCCTCCACTGCAGTATTGTCTCCTTGAAAATCCAAATGCTCCATAATTCAGCATCAATTTGCTTAAAAGCCATCTACCCAAATCGTCCCGTCGAGCAAGGATCGACAATTTGGTGATTCCTGATCCAGATCTTTCCGCTGCATGTTACATTAAAAGGAATAATGTACCAATCGATCCATTTTAAAATTTCAGATTATCTTAAATTTTTATCATTATTTATTAATTTGTGTAATAATTTAATACTCTTATGCATGCTTCCTTAGCTGTATAAATCATATAAGATTGATTTTGAAATCTTTTGTTTAACTACTCTTTACAGTGTGTTGATGGCATATTAATGTAATATTTTACCATATATGTCAGCTCCAACTTCTAAGGTATGAAGTCTTTAAGGTATCCGAACACGTTCGGAGTACTTTTTAACATAATTGCATACTAAAACATTATAAATGCTCTTTTAGGACTCAATACCAATAAATATTACTACTTTATAAATACAATAAAATTAACTATCAAAATTTAAAATAAATGACCTAAATTTTACAAAAATCACAATTATAAGTGAAATTTTAGCAATATTTTTGAAAAACTTCAAAGCAGTTGGAGAAAAAAGTAATAAACACATATTAGTAAAAGTATTACTAAAACAAATTAGATGCATTTATCTAGAAAATGTACTAAAATTTTAATTTTTTATTAAAATTTGAACATTTTAGAGCTGATTGAGTAAGCATTATAAGAAAATATACGTTTTTTATGAGACTATTATTTAAATAACAAGCCATAATCAAAAAGTATTCATACAATAAGAAATATTTTAGTACATTCTCTAGAAATAACATGAATATCCGGTTCGAAAAGTTTTATAGAAATACATTTGTCATATTTTGAGTTATCAGACTCGCCATGATACATTTTGAGCCATTTAAATGCCCACTTCTGGTAGATCCAAAACCCACTCCCGTTTTTCTAAATTTGTAAAATGGATTGTAACTTGGCCTCTAGGTAGTGTAGAAACAAAATAAAGTATGTTTCGTAAAGTCAAAAGGTAGCTCTATTCAATAAAATAAAAAACAAAAACATCTGTCTTGACTGAATGAGGTCATTTTCCACGTGTTCGGATACTTTAAACATATATAACTGTGCGCAATTTACTTTTGGAATAACTAAAAATGACATTTATTAAAATTTTCATCATCTTCTCCTGTTATTCCCCCAACAGTCCAGTGGCCGCTGCAGCCCAGTGGTCCAGATAACGGATTTGCGGCCGGCGTATCATTAGTTCGAGCTGCAGAGTGCACGTTAAATAGTTCGAGGCTCAAACGTCCTCCCATTGGTGTGGTGTGGAAGTTAGGGGAGGGGATTCTAGCTTAGTTGTCGTCCTCGTTACTTGAATGTGGTTTAAAACTAAGAATCCGTCGCCAAAAACATTAGATAGCTGAACAATTCCACTTTAATGTTCCCTCACTCACCTCAAATAGTGCAATAAATTTAAATTTTAAAAATTTTGTCTAGCAATGTTTTTTTTTAACTGTAATTTGAAATAAGTTTATTAGGGAAAATTGGGACACACATTCTGAATTACATTTAAGGATTTTATGGCTAAAACGTTAGTACAATTACCACTAAAAGTATTCTTATTTGCGTTATTTTATTAAGTAAATTGAAATAATATAAAATTTACTAACGAAAATATAATACTTTATTTCCCTTATACTTTTATTTAAAACTGAAACGGATTTTTCAAGAACTTTATTTCAAAATTAGAAGTGCCAATGCTTTATTTATTAAAAAAAAAAAAAAAAAATTCCCCCAAGAAACTGTCCTGCTTTGGCAAAATATCAGTTGAACAAAGTTATCTATACTTGTCTGTAATGTTTTCATATCTCAATGTGGAACATAATGTTACTGATTCTAAATGTTCCCCGCTTCTCCACCTCTAAAAATTGAATGAGTTGTTCAATAAACTGACGAATTTGAATGGTAAAGGAAGACCAAATTTCTTTGCTTAGCATAGTAGTGGTATAGATTGCTAACAGCTCAGGTGCAGCCTTTCTCAAACTGTGTGGCGCCCCCCAAGCCCTGGGGGGCGTGACAACTCTATGAGGGGGGGGGCGCGAACATTTTAAAAAGTCAAAAACAAATGATTATTTTAAAATAACTGCAGCATGGCCGTGCGCGGTCAATGCGAAGGAGGGTGTCCACCTCGCAGAAACCAGCCGGTCGCCTTTTTCATACTTGTTTAGTTTTTTCCCCTACTGGACATTGCGTCACTACACATCATTACACACACTCTCACCCCCCCCATGGACAGTCATTTGAGCCAATATCCTCGCTACTCTACATCCCAATTGGAAGACACTCTCTCTTCCACAGATTCCAAAACCGAGCCACCCAAGATCTTCATTTCGAAGCTCCGCCTACTGGCCTGCCGTAACTCGTCTAATAGCATCTCCTCCTATCTCTCTATGAGGTAATGCCAATAGCCAAGCTCCTACGTTCCAGCAGGAAACTTCAACTTTGTCATGACCAATATAGAACTTTTTTCTAGCCAGATATGGGTCTGAGGGTTCCCAGAAACCCATGCACCCGAAAACTTATCCGTAGATTATTTTTAAAAAAATTTAATTTACTGAAAATGAGCAAGCAAAATACATTTTGACACAATAAAAATAAAATACACATTTACAATGATCTATTACACTTTAAAAGGTACCAGTGCTACACAGTGTATCTTATAATTAATTTAACAATACTAAGTTAAGAACAAGTTTAATAATTACCAGTGACCTCATGGGATTGTCCCCCCCCCATACATAGAATATATCCTAAAATGAATATTTATCTTTATAATTTGTAGATTATAATATATATCTGTATAATTTGCATGAATCATGAATCCCTTAACTGTTGATTAAAAGTTACGCGATTCGATTCCCACCCTTCCCGTGATTCCTACCGTTTTCCACGCAGGCGCATGGGGGAGGAATAAAAAAAAATCTGAAATAACTAAATCCTTCGCCAACATTGTCAAGGTCATTTTATTGCATTCCAAAGTCTTCGGAATAATTTTATGGACAGCAGTGCAGAGTAAAGCTCGTACTTCGAAAAGACGTATATATACGTTCGGGAAAATTAACGCTTTGACTGAGCGAGACGTTTATATACGCCAGTGGCACTTAAGAAGTTAGGATGGTTTCGTAGTTTTAGCGTCAAAGTATATTATCATTGAATTCAATACATGGTTATTGCATGAGGGGGGAGGGGCGCGATGAAAATTAGAATTGAACGGTGGGTAGCGAATATTGGAACTTTGAGAAGCACTGCTCTAGTGTAGTTTAGAAGTGCGATGTTAACAGACAGCCGAATTACGATTATTACAACACCACTATCAAAGTTCACATCATATCGATAAATTTCACATTATTTTCCGAAAAATACAGGTATAGGACAAAATAATAGGAACACCCATTTAAAAATGAGTCGTTCTTCGAGCGTCCAATGAACGGCCACCACGTGTCGCATGAGAAAATTCTGTTCCTAGCAAATCGTGGCCGCGTCCGATCTCTCTAACGTGAAAAGAGGCGTGATAACTGGAGCTCGCCTAGCTGGAGTGTCCGTGTCCAAAACAGCCAACTTTGTGGGTGTTTCAAGAACCACTGTATCAAGGTTTCGGACAGCTTACATAAATCTGGGTAAGGTATCTTCTGCAAAGCACAACAGTGGGTGAAAGTCGAAAAACTGTGATGGATGTGTTTAAAGGGGATAGTGGCCCGAAAAAGCAAGACTACACTGCCACAGATAACGTCCGACATGAATACCCACCTTCAGAATCCCATATCAATGAAAATTAATCAACGGGCTGCAAATATTCATGGCAAAATATCTATTCCAAAACCGTTAGTTTCGCCCGGAGAGTCCATGCTCGGTTTCCTTCACCACGCACACAATTTAAACTCGAGACGGCCCTGCACGAAGAAATCTGATGAACTTTGTTCAAGACCTTTATTTATCAGTCCCACGTCGAATGTAAGTTGTCATTTATGCCAAATGTGGCTTACTAATAGAAATTGTTCCTTTTTTCAAAGGTGTTTACTTTAATTTGTCCTGCATAAAATAATTTTTCGTTGATACTACTCTCTTGACCGAGGCTCAAAATTACGAGGTTTGTTGACACTTTACGAGGCGAAGTGAATAAACACTCACTGATGTAGAACGATTATTTAAACTTCTTTTTATTCTAGAAGAATTTTCGGCTTTTAAAATTATGTCAACTTCTCAACTTCACTGCCACACAGATCGTGTTTAAAAAGTAGTTATTTTGTGGGATTCAAGGGCGGCCCTACAAGCAATATCTTCCATCCGAGGCACCTTTGTCAAAGGATATTCTCAAATGTCAACTGTTAAGGCTCCCGGTGACACGCCACCACGAAAACCCGAGTGTAATGTTAATCCTATGGAGTTTCTTATAATTCAATTTACGTCTAAGGTATTGCTTTTAACTGTATGAAACAAAATGCATCCTAAAGATAAAAAAAAAATTAATGTTTCTCTTGATTTCGATTTTTAAAAAAAAATTTCTAAATATTTTAAAATATTTATTAAAAGCTTGAAAATTTACATTTAAAGCGTTGAAACGATCATAAAAATATTTTCAATTATCGGATAAAAAAAGTTTTTCAGCGGAAATCCATTATTTTTTATGCTCTTTCAAACGCATATACTTTAAAATTTTTAAACTAATTTATTTGCGAGTAATTAAATAAGTCAGCATTGCATATTTGGAATGAGGGGAAAGTAAACTTGTAACTCCGCCTTCTTGCGGAAGGATACATGAAATTTTCCCTGCGTTCCCTTGGTGAAAGGGGGTAATTTATGACTCTTCGGTGGATTGTGTAACAGAGATGTCCCCCCCCCCTCAAAATGGGTCTTGTTTTCTAAGAATCTATAGGCATTCAAGATACTATTTACAATTACATCATTCTTAGGAAAGTTTGAGTCTGTGCTTGAAAATAACTACAAATACGTTTTGTACAAAAAGCTATCCTCTGTTTTTTATTCCACCTTTCTTAAAATTATTTATATATACTAAATAAGTTATATTTTATTAATAATTAAAATGAACAATTAATATTTATTGAATGCATTTGAATCGTCAGGATAAAGTGAATCAGATTTCGCATTCTTTTCTTACATATCTCCAAAATTGAAATTCCTGTGTTTTTTTCCAAGTTAAAGTTATTTGAATATCAGCTGTTTTAAAACTTATTTTGCACAGTTTATTTCAGTTATTAAATAAAATGGATCATCGTCGCAGCTTCAAAAAAAGATTATTTCTTTCGGCTAAACGAAAAAAGAATATAGGACAGAATTTCAAGAATTGGAAAGAAAAGTGTGTATTTCTTTTTTTCTAAATTCTTGTTCCGCTGTTCATTTCAAATATTGTGAAAGTTTCCACATACTAAATGGATTTATTGATCATCGCATTTTAAATAAGGTTCAAATATTCCGAAGATGAAATACCATTGATTTAAAATAAATCAGAAAGTTTTCCATAATTTTAAGAATATTTTTAGTAATATTAATAGTTTCTTCTTAAAACATATAAATTTCAATTTATTTATTTACTATTGCTACTGATGTTTTTATTCCGTTTTTATTTCCTTCACTGAAAATTCAACTTAGAAATAACATTGCAGAAATTTTTTTTTTTTTTAATTTCTGTCTGGAAAGCAGTATCTACATTTTGCATTTTCATTTATACATGTGTTTCATATATTATTCAAGATAACTCATCACTGCTTCTTTTTTTCAAAATGAATTCTAAGTTAATGCGCTATGAAGAATGCACTGCAAGTACAAATACAAGCAAATATTTCCACAATTTTAAAGTTCAAGCCCAGCACCACTAAAGACCCACCGTGTAGGGGCGCGATGCACGTTAAATCTGTCGAGAGCTCAAACGTCCTTCCTTTGGTGTGGTGTGGTGTGGTAGTTAGGAGATGAGGTGCTATCTCAGGTGTCATCCCCGTCACTTGACCATGGTTCAAAATTACGAGGTCCGTTACCAAAAGCTCTCGTGTAGCTGAACAGTGTGACGTTAATATTCACTCACTCACTCCACAATTTGAATGTTTGACATCTGAGGAATTAGAGATTTTCCCCAAAAATCCCGGGAAATTCTGATTGGAATGGGGTTGTACGAAAACACTTTCTAGTTCTAGGGGTTCTACGAAAACACTTTCTAGTTCTAGGGGTTCCACAAAAACACTTTCAAGTTCAAAGGGTTCCTTGAGTTGAAAAAGTTTGAAGACCACTGCTCTAGAGCCATATATGTTATTTGCGACAGACTTCGTAATTCTAAGCCAAGGTTGGCCAACCCGCGGCCTTGAATAATTTTGCGGCCCTCGAGATTCATTACAAAATATGATTATTTTGTACAATATTTTTGTTTTTAATGTAGTGTTTTGAAACAAATATACTCCATAACTGTTTCTATTTTATTACCTTTCTTTTATTTTAATACATTCTTAGAAGTGTGCGGTATTGCAGCGCAGCATCACACTCGATTCCTGTAAAACCATCGCGCTGCCTATTGCTAGAATTAGACATATTTGATCCTTGCATTATTATTATAAATTATCTATGCTTGTATAGATGAAAAATAATGAAATCAATAATAATTCATTCCGTTTTAAATTTTCATTCCAATAAATGTTTGTGATGGGTCTAAATATAATATAAAGATATATAATTTTTGTTTGCAGCCCGCAGGATTATAATGTTTTTCCGAAGTGGCCCGCAAGGTCATTTGAGTTGGCCATCCCTGTTCTAAGCCAAGATCGGATAGCGAGAATGACACTTGAGTTTACAGTTTCTTTGTATTCTTCATGACCTTTTTTGAACTTGGGAATCTCGCGTCTTTAGTCATTATGGTATATAATCCTCCACGGTTTTAAAAGCTGATTTAAATTATTTTTATTTTTTTAAAAAATATATTGCTGGTTTCTGTTTGTGATATTAAAAATATAACATTAGTGTGATAAATAAGAAAAATATTTAGTATGATTAGTGAAAAAAGTTAATTGAAATTAAAATCTGGAATACAATAACTTTAAAACGATTTTGTGATTTACAGAGACGAGTAAAAAAATTAAAAAACTGAAGGAGTACAGCCGAAAAGAATTGCACAAAATTCAACTCCATGCAGCAGGTATTTTTTTTTTTTTTTTACAACGAACACAAATCTCTCAGAAACAAACGGCCGAACCAATTACTGCTTTACCAAATCTGTTTGTCAGTCAGGTAACTCTACGATTGTCCGCTCATAGCTTTTTTGAATGATGAGCTCAGCTCGAAATGAACACAAACCGAAATATATCGACAGCTAACAGTGGTACTGTTATTGACGTTGTTTTTCAAAGGTTATTAAATACTTTAAAATCTCAAGTATATGTGTCAGATTTTAGTCATCATAAGTCTATTGTGTGTGTGTCTTCCCCAAATTGAATAAGAATATTTATTTTTGCTAAAAAATTACATGACTCTGTGTTAATTAAATAAAATTTTCATTAAAGATAAAATTATTTGATAGAAAATTATTTCCAATCATACACGATTAATTTTTTCCAGGATTTATCTTACTATTGCGTATTTACCAGGATAACATGTCATGTTACACATCATATGCGACTACTGTAAGACTCGTTCCTTTTTTTTTGTAACTGTATTTATATTAGAAATTCCAACACTAAAACTGTTCTTCGAAAAATTGTGTGGGTCCCAAAACCAATACTCAATATACTTTATCAGTGGCGTAGCTAGGTATCCAAAGGTCTTGGTGCAAAAAAAAGAGAGAATATTGGTGGAGTTTTATTAATTAAAAATATATTAGAGTATTTTATATATATACAAAGCTGGTTCACATCAGCCCTGTGTCAAGCTCTGCAGAACATAGGAAAGCAAAGCTACAAACTACTTACATGTATGCATATGAGTTTTCTTGTGAATTTAGTGATTGCCCAGGTTCGATTTGACATGTGATAGACAGGAAATGATAAAAGGAATATGCACAAACAAGAAAATATAATACAAAATTATTATAATTATTTAAAATAAAACACAGGAAAAACAGAGGAGGGGGGTCAAAATTACATCAGTCTGTTGCAGATACCAGATTGTGAAACATTGAAAATAGCTTATTATGAATCATATTGTTATAAAAAATAAAATGACCAAGAAGAAATAGCTTCCTGTGTAGTTTTTTTTAGATGTATGGTAAGACATTTCATGGAACTTGATGTTTATTTTCAAATAAAGATTAGAAAAATGAAAAAATTGAAAAATAATATAAACTTTTTAATAAGTAAAATTCGCAACACTATACACAAACAAAGGAAAGAATTTAGGGGAATTCCTTACAAGGTTTGAAATTATTTCAACGGAGTTGCCATGATTACAGCTATGTAACAATCTTTTATATTTATACCTCAATTATGGGAGAAATTATCGCAAGCTCGACTTGCTTGGTGGTCAAGGCGTGAGGGTCCCTGAGCTCAAGGGCCCCTGTGCACGGCACTACCTAGCCATTGGTAGTTACGCCACTGTACTTTATTAAATTTATATAAGATTTTTTTTTTTGTTACATGTCTTAAACCGTTTTAAATAAAATTATTGAACTGAATCGGAAATAAGGAACTGACTTGAAATATTTCAGGAAAGAGAATAATTTAAATCACATTACACTATTCATTCCATTAATTTTATAATTTCTCTTGTCATTAAACTGTTTAAAAAAGGATTTTGATGCAATTTAGTATTGAAGAATATCACAGAAAATTGTTTTGATGTATAGAAATATATATATATATATATAAAGGTTTTGCCTTAACTAAAACTTATATTTTAATAAAATTCAAATGAAAAACTGATGTTCCTCAAAACAGAAACGAAACAGCGGAAAAAAAGTAGTTTCTTTGTACAACTAGAATGTCGGGCACAGTTTTCATGTAATTGAAAACTGCCATGGATGGGCAGTAAAAAGAGGGGTCAGTTGTCATATAAATAGTCTTCAGTTGGTTGTAAACTGGACCCTCCGAGAACAAAATAGAAGGCGAAAGAGAGGGGGGGGTGTTCCTGTCTCGAGTTCCCTTTGCACTTAGAATCCCTCTCTCAACTGTTGTAGAAAAGGCTTGTATGAATCTGTGACGTCATTTCTTTCATCATGACAGCTTTCAGAACATAATCATCAGAAAATGGGATCAAGTAAATGCAAATTTGGAAAAATAATAGCTTGAAAAAATGTTTATTTCAAAGTCAAGAAAATATTGAAAATTAAGAAAAAAAAGGCATATAATTTATCTTTTATGAAGGAACTATTTACCTCCGATCATTAAGACCAAGTACTTATGAGTACTTGGCCTTTCTTTTAGGAAACGCCCATTCCCCCCTCCAGAAGAGGCGCTTTCATCGTTTTAGAGTTGGAA